>JAUMGZ010112329.1:5176-17510 GCA_032359645.1 Pododesmus macrochisma
ACATGAACTCAGGTGATATAAACGCAATATATTTAAGTACACATTACACTTGATGTTGTCACCTAATAGGATGACATGAACTCAGGTGATATAAACGCAATATATTTAAGTACACATTACACTTGATGTTGTCACCTAATAGGATGACATTAACTCAGGTGATATAAACGCAATATATTTAAGTACACATTACACTTGATATTGTCACCTAGGAAGTAGCTATCTATACGAAATGGTAAAATTGATTAATTATGTTAACATGTAGTATTAATTAATAATGTGACACAAGTTCTTACCTGTCTTGAATTCCATCCAAAAACGTCTGCTGCCAGGACTTTGTCCCTCCAGTCCCCGCCACTGACGAAGCTCTTCTCTGTGTACTTATCATGATTGTCATCATAGTTGTTCGATACCTCGGGAATCAGATTTTCTTGTTTTCGACTTTGGTCAATACGAGTGTTTCTGATGTCATTTTGTGTCGTATCCCTCATAAAACCATAGTCTGTATTCGATGTAGTGGCTCGTCCGTTTTTGGGATCGTACTCGCTGATTTTGAAGGGACCATTGGGTCCGTCGTAGAGAGTCGATCCTGATTCTCTAATGGCCGCAAGGTGTGACCCACCGGTCCAATCGTTATCGTCTTTGACTGATCTCCCATTGTTCGGTCTAACTGAAGTGGCATACTCATTATCACCAGCTGACCAGTTGTCTGCATACCGGTCAGATTCCTTTATATTTTCAGAATTCCGAGTTTTACCTACTCGTTCAAAACCATCGTCTTGATGGAAACTAGAATAACCATTTGGATTTGACGACTGTCCGAAGTCATTTCTTGTTTGTCTATAGTTTGATTCACGATAGCCAGTGCGACCCTCTGTTCTGGACTGTCGCAGTCCTTCTGGTTGTTCTTCGTAACGTGAAGACCTCAGATCCCTCGTACCGCGGCCTCTGTAACTATCGTCGGATGATTCTTCGCTTGTATAGTCAGTCTCCTTCTTCCTGTTGAAAAACGTGTCTCTTAAAATATTAAACGGCATTTTATTAATTTTCCAACCTAACGTTAGGATAGACGACTATCACTGCATATCTAAATGAAACATCTGACGCTTCTGTTCTTCCTGGTTGCCGTTATTAGCTAAACATGTTATGCAAATTGTTCGAAACAGGAGTGTGTCATGTCATTATATAAACCATTGAGAATCAACTACCGGGTTTAAAAATTCTCAAAGAATACGTGCGTATTCTGTCAATAGTCCAACTATACATAGAGCAGACACAGACTGTGTTTGACTGACTACACGTATGACTGATCACATTATCTCTAGTACAAATGAGTTCTACATTTAAGTGTGTAAACACTCATTAGTTTATGAATACACGTTATTGTAGATTCTACAATACATAGGATACGTTAAGGATCAAATACAATGTTTGGTTTAACAGATTTGTCTCAGTTGTTGACTTTTCAACAAAACTTAACACTGACACTGAATTTAAAGCCCATAACGCCTTTAACCTAAACCAATATGAATTTAAAATTAACACTCGTATTTCTGTTTGAGTGTAAACATTAGTGTTTATATTATTTTAGCTTTAAATTACAAAAAAGAGTAACTGTCTATAATTAATAATGATAAGAAACTTAATTTAGTTCATAAATGTATATTTGGTTAATTTGTTTGTGTGCGTCAAACGTTTTTCTTTTGTTTGCCAATGTCCATGGACTTACGGCTTTATAATATTGTCTTCGTTTTTCGAATTTACTACTTAATTAGTTAAAATGAAATGACCTTATTAATGCGTTTTTTCGCTCTATTGATTCTATATTCATTTATACATCGTATATGTACAACACAAGTGGCAAAGTATAAAAATAGGATGTGTGTAATTAAAAGTGTTATATGAGTTCACCGTTGTAATAACGAAACATAACTCCTTAATAGTTCAAGTTCCTATGTTTTAGTAAAAACGACCAATGAGTACAACAAGAATGATGACGTCATTATAATTAATAATTGTGACGTCATAAGTAATAGTGCATTAGTACTATTAAAAAGCTTTAAAGTTCTAATACTGAATACAGGTAATCTGCAACATCAAGAACGAAAGATGTTGACAAACAATAGCCGGGTCAAACAATTCAGCACCAACATTAAATAAATAATATGACGTCACAACAATCCTTAAGACTAGGTATATATGCGGAACGACTTTGGGCGGTCACCAAGCACGAAACAAGACGGGGTGGTTAAACCGATTAGTGAGGCCTCAACATTTCTACTTGTAAGTTCACTTTATGCTGACTATGTTTTTTGTCACGCAAATAACATATTAATAATCATTAATTTACCAAATGCATTGTCGGTAAAGTTAGACATTATTTGGTATCTGGTTAACATATTTTATATTGTTAGCATCTTTCCTATCCGCATTAAGTATTATTAGAATCAAAATAACTAAATAATACAACGGACCACCAGTAACAACATTGATGGGCCATTTCATATCCATTATATAAAAAGAAATGCAGATATTTCACAAATTTAAAAATTAGTTTCAAAACATGCTGTTTTAAGATGCCACTCGAAATAAAATCAGAAATTGTTGTAATTTTTTGAAAACTAGTGTCGACAAGGGTTAAACCCAACACTTTTAATAGTATACAACACAAATGCACCATTCTGAAACTTGCCATACTAATTCTAAACATAAGACGATAAACGAAAAGCTTAATGGGTGACAAAACTTATATTAGTTTCCACATAGGATTTATCGCCAAGAATAATTCTTAAAAGTAACGTCAAACCAACCAAAATGAAAAAGTAGGGAGAAGGCCCGCCCTTCATCCCAACTTTCTCAAATTGAGGTATTTGTTAACTATACCAATTACTCACCTTCTTGTGGGTATAGTAAGTCAAAATAACTAAACATGAACAAATACAAAATCACGAACTGGAGAGTTGAACAGATAAACTTGAGACAAAGTTGTCAATATTGAACATAAGAAAAAGGATCACCAGAACAAAGAAAGTACAATGATTTGGGAAATCCTGCAGTTAATACGTTGGTATATGATTGCATGTAACGAAATTTCCATACATAATATCATGTACACGTCTATTATATACATGTATTTGGCAAGTAACAATACCATCAGTGCGACAGTGGTATCTACACAAGATATGTCAGTGGTGTCTTGAAGAAATGTCTGTGCTGTAGTGTATTATTTAAGATATCAGAATTCTTTATTGCTAAAGATTTATGTTAAAAGCATATTTGTTATTTATCACAAGTTAAAAAGTAAAATGAAAAACGTTCCTGTGAGGGATTTACACAGCTGTTAAGATTGTTTTATGCGGCAACGACAATTAAAGTTTATCTATTCATGTATCATAATGTTCAATATACATAGCTATTTAACAGGGACTCATATTACGTGTACATTTAGGCAATGCACGGTGTTCTTGTCAATGAGTAGAGCTTGCGGTGTCCTTCTGTGAACCCAGGCCTTATATATGTATCATATATTATATTATGTAATTGACGTTGATCATTGTCAATATTATTTAACTCTATTGATCTGATCTGACGTCACTTTTGCAAAATATAATTATTGGTGGACCGTCGCAGTTTAAAACAGATAAAACAAAAAGATGTCTATCTGGCCTTAAGGTTCATCTGGCTGCAAAAGAACTATAATTTCATTTACGTGGTATACATATTTACCACATCGTCTTGTTAAAGATAATCTTTGAGTCTTTATCAAATATCTTGTTGTTCCCGAAGGAAGTCTTACATTTCAACATAGCAGAATAATTTAGTTTTACCATATCAATCTTGGACCTGTGACGAGTTTGTATTGCCTTTTCGTTTCTATTGAATAATGTGTTTGTAAACTGTAGCGACAAGGTTTATAGACAGGTGGTCGGTATATCTATAGGTACGAACAGTGCACAGTTGATAGCTGATTTGTTCCTCTATTAATGTAAAAGTAATTTTATATCCAAATTACAAAGGAACAAACAATAAAATCCCATTGACTTAGATGGTATTTCAAATCCAGTCAATCCCCTCTTCGAAATTCACATATTCGATATTTACCCATCCGAACTTAAATTGACAACAGCTAAAAACTAATAGACATGCTACATATGTATATCTAAATATTCATATTTATAACTCATCTCGACTCTTACAGTATTTTATTCATTCAACCTCTCAATTCTTACAATTCACTCAATCGAATGTAATGGTTGCTGATTTTTGTTTTTTTACACCTTGAATTGTATTCTGATAGGATGTTAATATCCACTTATATCTGTTCCAACTTTCCATGGCTGTTCTTTTATCAGGTTCCCATTCACGTTTTATATGTTTACGGCCGCTACTGTATTGTAAAGTTCTGAGTCATGATGTCCAAAAGGTTTTTCAACTTTTTTTTAAACGTTCGTGGTTTGAGGACCCACCTCCGTCAGTTCAATGTAAATGTTGGGTTCCTGTTAACTGACTTAAACTCACCATTAAACTTGTTGAATGAACATATTTCCGAAGTGGTAGCTGGCCTTAAATATTTTTTTAATTTGATTTTTATACATGTTTTATCGCCATTTGCTGTTTGTTGACACATATACTTGTGAGGATGTTTAGAAATAAGAATACCTTTAACTGACAGTTTTGTTAACTGCTGTTGTACTTTGTATGTTTTTTGTTTGTTCTTGTTTTATATATAAAATTGATACATTTATACACATGGAAATTCAAGACGACCTTTTCCGTAGAGGAGAAGGTTGTAAATGTAATCTGGTGAAGATTTGTCGTGTTTTAAATCGTGCTTATTATAATTGATTGCATATTAGTTTGTTTTCATTACAACTGTACATAACGGTGTTCTTCACATGCTTGCTAATGTTAAAATTAGAAGTATATAACAACATTCTGTTTATGCATTTTAAATACTTCAACCAGTACTGGACTTTCTTTACTTCATTTATTATAATGTCTGGTTATTGAAGCGCGGTATACATTCCTTGCATTATTATAGCTATTGAAAAAGTTTAAAATGCATTCAAACTATTTTGTATTTTGAACGTCAATTGACAACAAGAAAGAATGTGCAAATATTATATTATATGATACTTACACATAATACCATATCGCGAGCAACTGGTTTCGCTTTTAGTTTTTAATAGAAGATCGATAGTTTCCTTTTTAGTTAATAAATGTATATTTGGTTATTTTTCTGTGTACGTCCAACGTTTTCCTTTTGTTGCACATGTCCATTGACTTACGGCTTTAGAATATCATCTTGGTTTTTTGAATTTACTAAAATATTAAAATGGAAACATCATGATCTTCTATTAAAATAACTAGAAGCGAAACCAGGTGCTTGCGATATGGTTAGCGTTTCCTACTACATATTTGTCACCCGCTGCGATGCCTCTGTGTCATTCCGGTGTATGGTAACCTTTTCCGCTGTTTAAAAAGGAGCAAGAGTAAATGATTATTTTTTTACAACTTGTGATCGATTGGTATCATTTACCGTATAACGTGGGGCTCTTGTATGTCATTATGTATGTTAGTTTAGTAGTAATGAAAGAATACTGGGACCTCAATGTAGGTGAGTTGTATTACAATTTTGATGTTATTTTGTTACAATTTTGATGTTATTTTGATCCAATTCATACTGTTGTTTTACATTTGATGAAAAGGGGACACATTCCCAAACAAAAATCCCTTGAGTATAATAAACGATTTCCAAAGGATAGTTTGTATCTAGTAATCATTTGATAACCCACATGTCATAAAATACTTTGACGACCATTATTATTCAAAATTCACAAGAGAGCAACATATCAAATATGCTCTGTTTAATGTGGGAGTAGATAAGTCAACATTATTAACTTATTAACCACACTTAAAACGTATGTCTGTGGCTAACAAAAGAAGACAATGAAAAACATGGGCATGTTAGGTGTGATAATTAAATACGAAAACAGGCTTTACGTATTTTTCGGAGAATGGGGAACTATTTGTGCACTTTTCACAACGTAATAGATGCATGTTACTTGTACCCACAAAGTTTGTAACATTTGTATTGGTGTTTTCTTTTTTATTAATATTATTCTAAAAGATACGACGCTTTCTTTTAGACATTATTAACACAAATGATATATACAAGTTTCTTAAGGTAATACGAGCCTGAAACTTTTGTAATTTAATTTTTTAAAAGATGATTTATTAAACTAGTTATTAGATTTCAAGAGCAATTATATATTTCTTTTACAAAATATTTCATGTTTTTATATTTGAAAATAACAACATCAGACTGGTTTACGGCATCATGGTTAAATGCTGATGTTAGTACACCCTTAAATCAGTAAGTAGTGCTCTTTTTAATATCTTTGAGTACATGTTTGTTTGCTTTGATATTTTTAGCTCTGTACACAATCAAGTGGCAGTAGGGTCACGCCAAGACAGACAACGACCGGATATACAAGATCAACACGGTAAGTACAATATAAATATGAATTGTCTACATTTGTTTAATCCAATCTAATAGTTTGTCATTACTAGTACGGATGCAAGTAACCAAATGAAAACACTGTCAATAGTTTAAATTGCCAATAATTATAACCAGCACTATTTTATATACGGAAAAGTGTCTATTGGGTTCACAATAATATACAGCTTGCAGATAGTACCACTCAAATAGTTATACTAAGACTTTCCAAATATTTTATTATATATATATATACTGATTTTTTTCATAGAATTAACATTAAGGTAGTATAAGTGTGAGGGTTTGACAGGAAGCAGAGTATACTCTGCTTTAAAACACATTATGGAACACTTAGACAGTTAAACTGTGTTCATTTACTAATTAGATAATAAGAGAAATCTATTCCAACAAAAAGTACCAAAAAAAATAGGCTGTATCAATTTATAGAAGAGATACTACATTTTGTTGCGGCAAACATCGACGTTGTGATGTGGTTTTGACGTACATAAAATGTGACGTTTTGCGTTGCCTGGCTATTTCAAAGTTAAATAACTTTTGAACTCATGGTTGGATCTTAATGCAATTTTGTAAGGACAATTCTTAAATCACATTGATTTTAATTTCTATGGACATGTATTCATTAAATGTTTTAACGTTTTCGGAGACATAAAGAAGAAATACGCCGTTCATGAATCTTTGTTCAAAAGTTGTGAAAAAAGTAGTTCAAAAACCCATCATTTTTATTTGTTAATCTTGTTCGTTTTTAAAGTCTCTGTCTTAGTGACAAATTTGGAAAAAAGTTTAATTTTGAAACAAAATTCTATAAGTCGATATATAAGAAAATCATTAACAAAATTGGCATATTTTTTGGTATCTAAGGAACTATATCGCATTATACAAGTCTGCAATAATAGCAAAAAATAAAAAAAAAAAACTCTATCTTGATCTGAAATTGATATTGTATGAAAATTGATTTTAAATAAAAAAATTCATTCTGGTATGCAAAATAAGAGATGTGAACACATTATCGGTTCTTTGTGAAAAATTCTTATTGCAGCTACTTTTAAACCCACTACTTTCGAGTGGCTCTAGAAGAGGAAAAAGTGTGGCAACATATAATTTATAATGCAATTTATAATAGAAAAAAGTTTGATTTTATAAAATTGTAGGTTCTGGCACTTATACATCCTAAATATCAAGTACTTAACTAGATTTATATAGTATTAGTACACGTAATATAACAATAAAAGTTAAAGTGTAAGTACAATTGAAGAAGAACTTGTGCAACATCAATCGTACATGTAGTACAGAAAACAACAGTTATTTTTGTTTTGAAACTTTGAAGAACAAAAATGCAAGGATTGTAAAATGTACTGAAGATGTGTACCACTTATTTTGGAGATGATTTTTGGCAAGACAATTTTGTATTATTACTGGGTATGGTTTTTGAACATCATAACCATCGTGAATGTTTTGTCACCGTTTCCCCCTTTGGCACTGTAGCCTTGATGATTTGCTGAAGTCTTGTCTATTCAAAATTAATTCTTCTCTTGCGTCCATTAATGACGGCAGCTTCGAGCAAGATCTGGGGTTCTGGACGGGTTGTCTAACACAGAGTTCTGGCTCCTTCCTCTTATAAATATCATATTTATCGGAGGCATGATTCAGATTGCATTGTTTTTTTATCGGTGTTTAGCAGTCTTTTACATTTCTCACTGTACATAGATCGTTTAATCACATTTTAACCGATTCGTATTAGTTGTGTAATATAAACGTGTTTATCCTATATGAATTCACCTTTACAAAATTTTCACCCGCGTTATAGCATTTTGTATATTCAAGCACATAGTATTACGGGCAATTCTTTTAAATCACTTTTTTTTAAAAACAAAACTATACAATCAAGAAGAAGAGTAGTTTTTAAAATGTTTTTATATTAAAATGTGTATTTTATTCTTTCAGTAATATCATTTGAAATGTGTGTTGCCAATCGGTACAAACTAAACAAGAAATACAGAAAGCTACAGTCAAAACTTAATGATGATCCAGACAATTTAGCACTGCGTACGAATGTAACACAAGCACAGGTAAGCTAAAATACATACCACCCTACCTACTCTAGTTGTTCAGGTCTACCCTTAAGTCTGTTTCATGTTGTGTATTATATTCTGACAAGCTCTATAAAAGTCAGGATTGTTGTCACAGTATGTCCTATGAAAAATATCACGAAAAGAAATCCATATCTACAATTTAAAAAAGGTCTAGTCTTTATATGCTTTTTCTACTTCATGTAGAAGAATTTTCCACAGGTTTTTCTCTCCGTTGTAAAAATGATCCACTATAGCAAGAATAATATTGTGTATTGTTTTTTGGATCCTAATACAATCTCTGATATGTATAATCTTCTGAACTGCATGCCCACGAGCAACGCTGTCAGAACGTCTTCAGAGGAACTTTAGTTCTGATGCGCCGTTCACTCCGATTGCTAGTCGGACTTTTTATAAGTCTTGGTCTCTAGTTAACTGTTAGTTAAATACAGCATAGTAAAGTTGTTGAGGTATAACATATATCTTTCGCTACTAATTATGTTTGGCACAACCACTCGGCTCTTTGATAACTGATTCATTCCATCCATTCCAATATAAAATATTAAAGTATTACGTCTTTGGTCTGTTGGCAATTCGAATTTTTTTTCTTCTCTTCTCTCCTTGTTTTGACCCTTGGCCTTTGGTTATCTACATCTTGTGCATATTCTGGATTTCACTCGGTTTGGTTTTGCATCAGTTGTTCTGCCCCTTCAGACATAATGTTTTTTGAATTTGTTTTAGTCGCAATTTGTATTTTCTGGCTTAGACTTTGATACAAATGATCACATACATCCAGTTTATTTGCCATTGCTGTCGTTCAATCACGTTTATCAAACATACTTGTATTTTACGCCTGCTCCTGTATTGTGCGCTTGTTGAGTTATGCATTGATGTTAAGAAGGTTTATATTCTGGTTTTTGTTTAAAACTATTGTGATTATAAGACCCGATTCAATAGTTTTGTGGTAAAACTTGACATCCCATCCCGTTGATCGGTTTAACCACGCTAATCAGATGTTCGAATGAATGTCCTAATTTTCCCGTAGTGGTAACTGGCCACATATCTTTGTAGTGTTATTTGATGTGTTTATTCTTTTGGCGTTTTGCTAGGGTTATAGTCCTTTTTAAGATGTAATTTGTCCTTAATTAAAGAAGAGATGCCTTATTGATGTTAAGTCAATTAAGTTTACATATTTAAGAATATCACCCATTTGTTTATTGGTTTTGATATCGTCAACAGACATAGCATGCATAATTGAATACCGACTTATTTATCAGATTGGAAAGAGTTAACCAACAGATAAAATTGACAGAAGAGTTATATTTAGAGGTTATAATATGACCATTTTGATAGCATACCCCTTATCAGTATGATACCTTGATATCAACCAGAGGGTCGCAGAGGGGTATGCTATCAAAGTGGCTATATTATAACCTTTTTATCAAATTGTTTTGAAAATCGATGTAATGACTTTAAATATATAAAAAAATAATCAGACATGAAAAGGTTACGTAGTAAATATGTAATGGTCACATCCGGGAAAAGGGTGTGATATAACGTTACTATATCCCACCCTTGACCGGACTGATATCAGGTTTGAGGAATTTGTATTATATCGTACATGCAGAAAAGCTCATATTATTAGTAAACATATGATAGTCGTACTTATTGCTGTGTTTTTAACACTCACTTACAAATGTAATATAAAAGATAGTTGAGTGTTATAAAACACTTATATAGCACGTTCAATGAAGATGACATATTTCTATGTGTGAATTACGAAACTGCTTTTATTTATGTCTTTGATACGATTACAGATTGCTGCTAATTCAGAAAATGACGACAATAGTTTGGAACAAAAGAAACAAGAGGGTAAAAAGGTTCTGTATGGACAGGTTTTACAGGTAATTAGCTTATACGGTGTATCGTGGCCGATATTCTTTCATGGGTCTTGATCATCCCTGCTAAATGTATTGTTTATCTTTTCTATGTTTTAGTTTGCAAGTACGTATTCAATTAAGTTACAAATTCAATATAATATTATTTAGGTAAATGGACAAGAAGACCCAATTTTCATGTATGCATTATCAAAACTACAGAAATCAGGATCATTTGCTGTAATATATGCTACAAATTGTTTCCTTTTTGCTGATAAGTTATATAAAACAAACAGTCCAAACTTGAGTACTCTGTTCTATAGACAACGAGAAGCATACTGGATTCGACAACTAGGTATTGCAGCACATTATGGATGCAACGATAAAAAATTGATAGCAAAGGTAATCTTTCTAGTCCTGGGTGTAGCGCTCCATTAATGCGAAGGCTATATTAAAACCTTATCCACGTAGAGTATGCGGACATGGTCGTCGCCACTATACTTAACCTATCTTTAAAGAACTAAGGGTCCTAAACTCAAACTTTCAAAGTCTTTTTTGGAAGCAGAATTTCAAACTTATTATGGACTATGTGTGGGAATACGCAAGAAAGTGGGCTTAACGAGCATATGTTGAGAAGGACACACTTTCAGAATGGGTTAAGGCTTTTAAGTTTTGCTTAAAGGTCGAATATATATGCTGCATGGGATCATGAATACAATAGTTAAATCAATCCTAAACTATCCAAAGGGCATTGAAAATCTGACCGAAATCCATGATAAAAATGTTGTTGTTCCAGCAGATAAAGCTTCTAATAACATCGTCTTTATTTGTAAGACATATTATTTTGAATGTTTGTCAAAGGAACTTGAGAATATGAGATATTGGCTAATCATAAGGTTGTTGCTTCTTCCTGTTGCATTATGTTAAAGGAGAACAACTCTGATCTACCTGTTCTGTACTGGATTTCCAAACTACATAAAAAATCTATACAAACAAAGGTATATTGCAGGATCTTTAAAAAACTCTACTAAACCTCATTCCAAGGTTCTAACGCTAATACTCGCAATGATCAAAGATGATCTGCAGTCATATTGCGATGTCGAATATTCACGTAGTTGAAGGAATCAGATGTGGATACTCACAAACACACAAGATTTCATTGAGAATCTAAAATCACAATCGTTATCATCCATATCATCCATCACAACATACGACTTCTCCACACTTTACACCATTATTTCGCATGCTTAGTTAAAATCTAGCCTCAAAGATCTCGTGTGTCATGCTTTTATGGTTAAAATAGGCAATTGCAGGTATACATACATAAAAGTGTAGCGACTTAACTAATGAGGTGCCACATAAAAAAAGCGAAACCAACTTAGAAATGAAGTTTATTTACAAATTTGCAACAAAAAAAGTTTACCTACAAATATGTTTTAAATAAATCTAAAATTAAATACCCTGTAAAGTCCAATGATTATAGTCACCTCCAATGAAGATTCCAAGTGCGTGATGAACAATGATAAGTCCACAGTTTATATATTCCACAGTTGTAATGTAATTACAAGGTAGTAATATAAATATGTAGCAATTCAGTCAATAGAAATCACAATCAAAACTTTCATCTAGTATGAATCACACTTTCTGAGTTTCTCTCTCTCTCTCTCTTTCTCTCTCTCTCTCTCTCTCTCTCTCTATATATATATATATATATATATATATATATATGGACATTATGATGATATTTAAACAGTGTTATTTAAAAAAAAAAAAGATGCCGAATTTTCGGAGCAACTCCTTTGTCAAGGCGAACAATATGATAAAAAAAACAACCAAAAACTAATACATATTTACAGGACAATACAAATTTA
>JAUMGZ010112440.1:6132-17509 GCA_032359645.1 Pododesmus macrochisma
TTCAACTGTTAAAGGGACATAACTCCTGACAGATGTTGCCCATTGCGATGTCTCACTAATTATACCTGGATACTCGAAACACCTGTCTTTAACACAGAGGTCATTGAGTGCAGTAAAAAATTGTATTGTACACTGAACACTGTAAATGACCTGAAAACATTCTTCTGTTACTCTGCACAGGACAAAGCTATTTTTATGTGTTTCGAGTTTTAAACTTGGTGTTTATTTGAAGTATATTTTGATGAACCTATATACAAAATGTGTTCATGTTAAAGAGAGTGACTTATTATTATTATTTGAATCCATGTTTCTCCAGTGTCTCCAATTTATGTGATAGATTATTAACAGACAAGGCTTAAGATACGCATGTAATCATAGACTGACAACTATAGTCTCAGGATGGTATGCATGCTATCTCAGACTCAGCTATTAGTCTCAGAATGGTATGCATGTTATCTCAGACTCAGCTATTAGTCTCAGTATGGTATGCATGTTATATCAGCTTTGGCTATAGTCTCAGTATGGTATGCATGTTATCTCAGACTTGGCTATTTAGTCTCAGTATGGTATGCATGTTATCATCAACTTAACTATGGGTTTCAGTCAAACAATAAATCCATTGGTCTGGCCTGGGTTAAATAAGTTTCAGTATAATCTGCAGTTAATGGCTGCCAGTCAACATCTAAGAGAACATGATTTGTTTTGTTCCAGTGCCACGTCAGTCACTGTTCCCTAATGACATTCTACGACCCCTGTCAGCTTTCGAATGTCAAAATCAATTCCCATGAATGACATTCCGCTAATCTCTTAATGTTAGAAAGTCAAAAACAATTTATTGAAGGACTTTACAAACAATAAAGCATGTAAATTAACCATGCTACAACACCTATTCTATAAGTAAGAAAAACAATGTCTCGCTTGAGTGAACAGTATTGATACCAACAATGGACCCATTGAATGTGCAACGGAAAACATTTAAAACATTTACACTTCGTTCAACAACAAATTAACACTGCAGCATTCAGTTATTTGTCAGTGAACTTTGAAAAGTAGAAGAATCTTGTATACACAACTCAAATTTTATCACTATACAACTTATTGTCATATATTTACCATACAGGTAAAATATTTTTTTGGCATTATCAGAAATTATCAAATTTTATAATCTAAAACTGATGTAATTAGATATTTAAATTTAAAAGTAAAAACATTAAATCATGAATCTGAATGAAATTTATATTTGAAATGCAATTTAACAAGAATTGTGTAATAATGAAACTGTCTCCTGACTTCATGAGATCAATACCAAAAGTTGATATGGGAGATAACTCATTTTAATAAGGGGGAATAACTCTTGCTACCTTGCACCAATTAAGTATAAGATAAAGAAGAATTAGTGTTACATATCAACAGCTGTAAATGTACAAGTTCTGAAGCTTCAAGTTTAACTTGTCGAGTGGACTGAACTGGCTGCCTTTTTCACCTAATTTAATGTACTGGTTTATAATTGATATCAAATTTCACACAGTTAATGGGCAGGACCACTTGAAGGCCACATACAAAGAGTAACAACTTTAATATCAGGGTTTAAATCATAAACGCATGTGAATAATTAGTGTGTGAAGGTTGTACTGTCAAGATTTTCTTTCATTATAATGCTGGTATCAATCTAAAATCATTCTAACAATCTTAAAGAGTTTTACAATCTTTAATAGTTTTACAATCTTTAATAGTTTAGTTGAAATTTAATTTACAGCTAAGATACAAGGTATCCTATTAAATGATTTACTTTAAATTCTACAGGTTTTTAGAAATGACAGGTAACTTTTCAATTAAATTCTTCCAGGGTGTGTACCTTCACTGACATACAGTAAATCATGCTTTATAATCATTAAGACAAGGATTTCAACACTGTCATATTAAAACCCTGTCAGATTATGGTATATTGAATGCACAGGAGTCTGACACAGTTGGGTTTGTTGAGATTTTAATTCCCAGTGCCAACACAAATCTAGATCATATTGAGACAGTGTCTGCTCGTGACAGCGACACTTTAGTGACTTGATTTGCAAGGAGCCAAAGCTTTCCTATTTTCATCATCTTAAGTTGTTGATGTGGTTGGCGGAGGCTGACAGGCTTTATTATCTTCAGAGATTCCCCTGCATATTTCCAGAAAGCTTGAAATATAATTAGTAGCACAAAGATGACAATCTACATTTTAGTAAGCTATTCACTTGCAAAATGAACTTAGATGGATTGGTCCCTGACAATGCCTTCTTGATCAAATCTTTAAACTACAGAATGTGCCGTGTTCCAAATTTAACTGTACAGATGGTAATTTAGTTTTATTCTGACCTTTATCAGTTAAGGCTTAAAATTCTGTATAAAGTGTGATCTATTAGGCACAGCATTACATGGTGAAATATATCTTTGCAATGCTCCATCGTCACAAATATAGCCCTAATATATAGTGATACTGATATTTGCTTTTTACACACAATGTAAATTCCTTGATTTAAATCATTTATTCTGAAACGGAATGGTACGCATGCTATCTCAGACTCAGCTATTAGTCCAGGGTGGTATACCTGTTATCTCAGACTCAGCTATTAGTCTCAGGGTGGTATGCCTGTTATCTCAGACTCAGCTATTAGTCTCAGGGTGGTATGCCTGTTATCTCAGACTCAGCTATTAGTCTCAGGATGGTATGCCTGTTATCTCAGACACAGCTATTAGTCTCAGGGTGGTATGTCTGTTATATCAGACTCAGCTATTAGTCTCAGGAGGGTATGCCTGTTATCTCAGACTCAGCTATTAGTCTCTGGGTGGTATGCCTGTTATCTCAGACTCAGCTATTAGTCTCAGAATGGTATGCCTGTTATCTCAGACTCAGCTATTAGTTTCAGGGTGGTATGCCTGCTATCTCAGACTCAGCTATTAGTCTCAGTATGGTATGCCTGTTATCTCAGACTCAGCTATTATAGTCTCAGTATGGTATGCCTGTTATCTCAGACTCAGCTATTAGTCTGTATTTGTCTCATTATGGTATGCATGTTATCATAGACTCGGCTATAAGTCTCAGGGCTTGCTACAAAATTTATCTCAAAACACCACAATCCTTTTTTGTGATATATATTGATACATACAATCATTATATCTGACCCTTAAGCTATTTCTGCTTATTTTGTTTTTCAATTCAAAATATTTTATTTATATCAATTAAAAGATACAAAAAGGATTAGACATTAGGCATAGCCTATACAGATCTTCTCCATATTTCCAGTAGTAAATTGTGACAATTGTAATTAAGAAATATTACAAATGACATATTAATTCATAAAATATATTTTTGCTTGGAACATTCAGAAACAACATCTATAATGCGTGAAATATATCAGAATCATTAAACATCAAGTCCAATTAACTAGCTGATTTTATTGTGTTTCAGTCAATTGATTTAACTACATTTAAGGTTTTACTTTACCATTAACTCTGAGTGTACAATGTGTATGTATCAATCAGATCCTTGCAATCAAGATCAAACTCTTGCCTGAATCTTCATTTTAAATGAGTTACCATCTTCACTAGCCAAGGTATGCGAGCCACTTCCTATCAGTTTGTTTATCTTAGTGACATTTGGCTTGCGAAGATGACTATTTACAAGACATTCAGTTAAGAAATGTGTAATTTAAGAATTATACAAGGTACCAGCCATTCAGTATGTATAGTGTTATCCAATAGTGAACAAGAAATATAAGGTCTCTTCCATTCAGTATATAGACTTAATGTCCAATAATGATTTGAATATATAAATTATATGTAAAATAAACTTTATAATTGAAGATAATATATTACCTACATTACCAGTCATGAATTACACAGATCTTTAAGAGATTAAGTCCCCACCAATAAATCATCCTGAATCTAATGTATAATGTACAATTATGATATTTAGCTAATTCAGAATACGTGTTTTAATTTAAATGCCCAATTTTTGTCAATGGAGAATTAAACAACTGCTAATACTATGATAGACCTTAATTGCATTCCTTAACAGACCGAGCCATATACATAATTGATATAATTCACTACTTGAAGTAGTACATCATAAATGTTGTTGGATTCTTAAGGAATTACCTCTATAACTGGTATACTTGCCAACTTCTCAAAATTATCATGGGTATAGATATCATATACATGTACATGTTTGTGTCTTAATCTAAAGTTGTCTAAAACGCACTAGTACTAATTGCAATGCCCCCTATTTGGAAAATCACAGTCTAAGATAACATACTTTCTGTTGCTTCATGCATGCATTGTATTAATTTGACTAAATATTAAAACAAAATTAATAGAACACTGAAGATACGAAAAGTAAATAATGAGGGTAAAAAATTGGGAGTCGATCACCCTCTTAAATAGGGAGACTTTGCAAATATGATATTAATTACCAAAATACAATACTTAATACTTACGTTATAAAGAAAACATGTCTCGTAATTCTGCATAAAACCCAGAAGTGTTATTAATTATAGATGCAAGCTTGATTTACCATCATCTCGATGCATGTAACAACTTAACAGGTGATCAGTGTATACTCGGTGTATACACATCATCACTGTGTATGTAAGCATGAAATCATTACATGCTATATTAATCCATTAAGGGTGTGACTATGTGTTACCCTATATAAAACACAGAGGCATGAGGTACTGCACGCTCCATCCCCAGCTGTCCTGGAGTCGTTCACACTAATTACACTCAACATGTTTTCACTTTTTTCTGCTCAAATGATTTATGCCCTCGGTACAACAAATTCCAATTAAATCTTAATTGGAAGGAGCTGCTCTCGAAATTATAATGTGGCGATAAGAAAATTGATTTTTTTAAAAAAGAATTCAAGATCTTTAGATTTTGTGCTGTAGCTGTATACTGGAATACGATTTTGTTTTTAAGACCTAACAGGGATTGTCTGGCAGATTATAATGGATATTACTATAGGAGTGGACCAATGCTGGGGTCATAATGTTTAATAAAAATTAAGCCCTCTAATTCAATGCTCCATTGTCACACGATGCCAAACACACGCAATACATAATGAATAATAAAATAACCTGCCAACCGTGAAACCCTCAATGGGGAGATAAATCTTAAAGTAAAGAATAATAGGGAAAAATCTTAATCTTCAGGAGGGATATATTGGGTGAAAGGCCAACGCATATTAAGTCAGAAAATAGCTAGTCTCCTTGTTTATGGAGGAGACTTGACAGGTATGAATGAAAAAATCAAAATATAACTGTAACCATTTATTGACATCTCATGATCAGTGTTTCTATAATCTGTATGATAGATACAAATATCAATGCTACTAATGACATTTCAAACAACTAGACCCTGACCTTGCATTATAACTTTGACCCTGACCTTGCATTATAACTTTGACCCTGACCTTGCATTATACTTTGACCTGACCTTTGCATAATAACTTTGACCCTGACCTTGCATTATAACTTTTACCCTGACCTTGCATTATACTTTGACCTGACCTTTGCATAATAACTTTGACCCTGACCTTGCATTATAGCTTTGACCCTGACCTTGCATTATAACTTTGACCCTGACCTTGCATTATACTTTGACCCTGACCTTGCATTATAACTTGACCCTGACCTTGCATTATAACTTGACCCTGACCTTGCATTATAACTTTGACCCTGACCTTGCATTATAACTTTGACCCTGCATTATAACTTGACCTTGCATTATAACTTGACCCTGACCTTGCATTATAACTTTGACCCTGACCTTGTATTATAACTTTGACCCTGACCTTGCATTATACTTTGACCCTGACCTTGCATTATACTTTGACAAATGAGCATACTTCAGTGCAATGTGTTGTCCTAATAAAAGTAAATGAATTCTAATAATATCTGAATGGTTGCAATACTAATCTTCCTTGTTACAGCATCTTCCATTAATATACAGGATTTTCACAAAGTAATTTTACAGTTGTTAATGCGGTAATATTCTTCCAGTTTACTACTTTTTGGAAATTTGAGAAACACAAATAATTAATTCACACAAATTCTTTTCTCTTGAAAAAGTGTTCTATACTGCTTTGTCAACCAGCAAAAGATAAAAATATGGGAGTAAAAAGTTATTTTTTCAATTTATCACATTTTTGTATGGAAGATAATAAATGGCAAGAAGTCATGCATGCCCCTTACCGATGACCCTGTCGTGAACTTTATGACAAGCTTTACTAAGCATGCACACACTCAAATAATAAAGAAAATGTCTTACAATAACAATAACGACTCATGGTCGAAAGCCAACACCTACAGTTAAAACCAGAAAAAAACAAACAGGTAGAGACACCAAATATAAGAGTTGTGTTTTATTTTTTCAGGTTTATTTTTGGTTGAACGACGTGAATTAGAAAATCGATTGATTTAACGAAGGTATACAGGATGAAATTAATTGTTAACAAATACATGTGTATAACATAGCAATTGTTGACGATGTGGGTTGAAATATCTTTGTGAACAGTGCTCAGCACGAGCAAGGCGCACAGGTTAATGATTAGGTGAACGATAGATTTAGACGACCTTAATCCTTAGATTTTACAAAGACTTCCGTGATTTCCAGAGTTCAAGGTGCCAAATTTTAATTAGGCAGCATCAACAGCAAAATACCCGATTTCTATTTATTGTTTACTCGATTACAACACATTTTATATCCATGCAACTGTTATTTCTATTCTAATCTAGGCATTTACTTGACGTTTGTAGCTGATTTTGGTGAATTGAAATGTATTGTTTTTGAGAATATTACAGCCTTAAGGAAGCAAGCTTTGCATGATAAAATCCTAATGTTCCATACTATTCAGATGTAGTATGGTTCCAGTAAATCACAATAAAATTGATCCTTAATTCACAGCATTAAAAGACCGCCACGTGTTATATGTGTAAAACTGTCCAGCTGTGAATTCATGTTCCCTATGGTATCAATATGGTTTCAACTACATGGATATAACATGTAATGGAGAGTTCTCGGTGTGACGGAAGCATACCAGACATTCTTATCTATATATATGTATTACATGTATTAATGATATAACATGATCCGAAGTTTACAATTCTTACAATGTCAAAATGGTTTATCACATACCTGAGTTGCGATGTTTTGAATTCTAACAATGCTAAGTTCAAGATTAGACGACTTCAAAATATATATATAAACATATTGTCCCTGACATAGTTTTGTTTATAAACATTGTGTCAAGCAAATGAACATATGAAATTCTGGTTTATATATAGATCGAAGTTGCCCATGATCGTGGACACACAATTTATTGAGAAAATCAAACATGTCCAACTAAATTATATGCCAATATTTCTCTGTATTTCATCAGTTACCCATAACCTAATGGTATCATCAGTAAATTAATATATTTGATACTATAACAAAGAATACAATTTTAGATGGAGATTAAAATTGCATAAACTTGTTATATAATACACCCAGCACATTTTTTATAAACATTTTTCATAAAAAAGCAACATTGACATATTTTTCACTTATTAATGCACAGAAACCAAAATTTTGTATTTTATAAACTCTATGCATATGAATATGTCTTTTTGAGTCATCTGTTAACTGTTTTTTGTTATATTGTTAACACCTGAAGAAGGCTTAAATGGGAAAACCTTTTTGTGTGAATATAAGTTCTACAGCACTGCATGTTGGATGGATATTCTCTCTAACATATATAATATTTATATAATATTAATTATTGGCATCTGTATGTTTGTTTGTTTATTGGGGTTTAATGTCCCTTTAACTCATTTAGGTGACATCCAGATGGTGTCTGCTTGCGACAGTGGGCACTTATGCGACTTTATAATGCTGTTTCACTGAAATATTACACCGCAGACACATTGGCATGATACTTCACTCGGTCATATTATACTGACACCAAGCCAACCAGTCCTTCTACTACCCATTAATGCTGAGCGTTAAGCAGGGAGCAAGAAAAGTGTGCTGGTTGCATCTGTATGTATTGATATTAACTATAATGCTATAACTGATGACTATAGTCATTGTATGGAGACAATATACCACAAAAGATACTTGATTTTGACTTTGAACTTTGACATACAATATAAACAAGAGGTTCAGTTGGCCTTAATATACTCCTGTATAACGAATATCTTGCAATGTAGATTCAGTAAAGATAATATACAGAACAAAGTTACCACACTAAATACAAGGTCAAACTCCATGCTTTGTGTCATGTAACATTTTAACATTTGTTAAGGTTTCCATGAAATACTGCAAGACCGTGCAGTCATTTATGATTGAAAATTTAAAAAGACCTCAGTCAATCAAAGGCCAATTGACTTCAACAATTGATCCAATGGTTCATGGGCGGCCATGTTTGATAAAGTTTGGCTAGTGGAACAAAAATCTAAAGGAAGAACAAACACATCAATCCTTTCAGTTCAACAAGAAGTCAAATATGGTCTCATTAGCAGAGAGACAACTTTATGGCAGCCAATTTATCAGATGGAGTCGGACAACTGCAGAGACAAATCTGAAAGTGAACAGACCAAATTGCTAGGAACTAGTACAAATCATAATTAAATGATGAAAATCTGACTAATGTTTCTTGACAAGAAATCTGAAAGGTCTTAGCCAATCAGAGGCCATAATGGCAGCCATCTTTGATAGATTTCAGCAACTTAATGATGAAAAACATGTACATCTATATTCAATTACATTTTATATAAACATGTTTCTTGGTTATCTCAACTCATCATGTCTGCCAATTAATTTACTACATTGATCCATGATGGGAAATAAAAAACAGATCAAATAAATCATCATATGCTTCAGTAAACATCAGTGCAATTATATTGCAATTTAAAAGTTACAAAATTTGTTTTGAATTTTGTTTGTTTGAAAGTGAAGATAAAACGTCTAGAAGACTATGATGATACTGGTAACAGAGTCAAATTAAAGCTTTATTGATTTCAGTATGTTAGTTACATCCTGTATGTTGATGGTTTAACAACTGTTACTTTATAGTGATCACGTTAAAGATATTATAATGTCACATCCTACAGCTGCTAAAACACCTTCATGACTGTGAAATCCTGGTAAAACATTGACACTAAACTGCGACAAACATAATGGCAGAACTATACGTATACAACTTTACATTAATAAGGAAAAATAAAATAATCTGTGTTTCTATATTGCAACCATATACATAAACTACCAATACTTACTGTATTGGACCTAATAAGCATCCATGAAAATGATTTCTATGTTCTCTGTTGATTAATGTATGTGTTATATGTATAATGCCCTACATGGGTTAATACCTACATAATAAATATATAGAACTTTACTAATTGTCTTGTTTATATAAAAAAAAGTAATTGTAATTGTAATTAATTACATTGACAATGTAATTGTAATTTAATTAATTACATTGCAAAAACCCTGTAATTGTAATTGTAATTGTAATGCTATTTTCCTCAAGTAATTGTTATTGTAATTAATTACATTTCCAATGTAATTGCCCCATGCCTGATAAAGGTTGGGAGGCCTGCAGTACACTGGTGAAGAGAATCCCCAATTGCGGGTTCGAAACCTGGTGGCGCTATATCCCAAGATGTTAAAATTCTCGCTTCCTGCTTAACATGCAGCATTAATGGGAAGGAGAAGGACTGGTTGGCTATGTGTCAGGATAATGTGACCGAGCTCGAGAGTGAAGTATCATATCAATGTGTCTGCGGTGTTTCAGTATTTCAGTGAGACAGCACTATAAAGTCCCCATAAGTGTGCACTGTCGCAAGCAGACAATGTCTTGATATGACCTAAGATGAGATAAAGGGATGCTAAACCCCAATAAAACAAACAAATTTTGTGTCCATTTTAAGTTTCATATTCAAAGATCTAGAGTGTGCCTGCTAATTATTAAATCAATCACTGAATCTTTTGATTACATTGAACTATATTTTATAGTTACATCTTTTAAAGCAATTAAGGACTAGGCCTTTTCACAGCCCAACAAAATGATCTATAACTCATACTTAACCCACAAATGATGTACCTTATTAAACATTTATAATTTACAGGTGCCTCATAGTCATTACAAAAGTGCCTGGTGCCAAACTTGAAAATCTCAAATGAGGGAGATTTGTAGATTCCGTGGGGGAGATTTAATGTTTTAATAAGAAATAATTGGGAATTTTAGAATTATGGGGGAGATAATGTGTGAATGGCCAGAATTTTACCCTAAAATTAGGGAGTCTCAGTCTCACTTCTTATTGGGGAGACTTGACATGCAGGCCTGTAACAACCTATGTAGCAAATTGAAGAAGCCCGTGCTTACACATCATTTTGACCAACAACAACAAAAATGTCACAAGAAGAGAAAAGCTCTTACAACAACCATCCCAAAATGCACATGTTTTTAGATTTTTATTTTCTGTGGAATAATGTTACCGAACTCACATAACAGAAATTGCGTAGATGACAACCAATCCCTACATACCCCAAAATAAGCAAAATATTTGTAAAATAATAGGGGAAAATGATATTTTCTTGCTTTAGAAGGGTAATTGAAACTGATGCCAGAATACCAGAGAACGTGTCTCAGGCATTCTAGAAAACGAAATTCTCCTGTGGGAGACCACCCAGACCTCCACCGATATGAAGGGGGAAGACCCTCCACCCCTTTCGGCAGCACATTTGATCATTGGGCTTACACATTATAAACCTGTTTGTTACGCCCCTTACATGTATGTCAAACTGATATTACTGGTGACCGTGTATTTGTTATAAACCATTAAACAAGGAAATAATAAATGCTGAAGTTTTTATCTCTGCTTTTTGCCTATTCTAAATCTCTGATTTGATGGCTGTAACTAGGTATCATAACAGCCGAGGCAGGGGACTGGGGGCATGTAAGTTTTATGTATTCTTAAAAATATTATACTATAAATATATGATATGTGGCAAGGTAGTTACGGCCATGGATTTACCTGGGTAATTGCTAACATTTTGTTATCAATAATAATATATTTATCATGCAATTGTGAAATTAATACATGTTGTAGTTACCCTGCACACATCAATCAAAGTTTGAAAACGAAAACTTTTGAGCAAATTGATAAAAGATGAAGAGAGCTGATGAAGACTTTAAGAAGTCTCCAGAAAGAGTTGGAAGAAGACTGCCATTACTGTCACCATTAAGGAGGCTGGGACCTGTCCCTCCTGGCACCCTTCGTCTCGTTTCTCCAATTGACAGTGACCAGGAACTGAATGATTTAGAAGTGGCCTCAGTTTTGGCAGAAGGTAT
>JAUMGZ010112551.1:0-17507 GCA_032359645.1 Pododesmus macrochisma
GCTTTGTGTCACAACAGATATGTTATAGTGAGATAGTATAGCTTTGTGTCACATCAGATATGTTATAGTGAGATAGTGTAGCTTTGTGTCACACCAGATATGTTATAGTGAGATAGAATAGCTTTGTGTCACATCAGATATGTTATAGTGAGATAGAATAGCTTTGTGTCACACCAGATATGTTATAGTGAGATAGTAAAGCTTTGTGTCAAATCAGATATGTTATAGTGAGATAGTTTAGCTTTGTGTCACAACAGATATGTTATAGTGAGATAGTATAGCTTTGTGTCACATCAGATATGTTATAGTGAGATAGTATAGCTTTGTGTCACATCAGAAATGTTATAGTGAGATAGTATAGTTTTGTGTCACATCAGATATGCTTTAGTGAAATGATATATCTGGGAGTCACATTATTTATATAGCCGTAGATATGTTTTGGTGTGATAGTTAGTATGTGTTAGAATAGAATTATGTGTTTGTGAGATGGTACAGTGTAAGGGGATAGGTTTCCCATGACTCCCCTCTCTGGTTCTACTTGTACAGGATATTTGATCAGGATTCACAATATATAAACATGTTGTAGTATGAGAAGTATCCTGTGTGTGTACATAGGAGGCCCACACAAGATGTTTTTCACTTTATTTTATATTCTGATCATGTGGGCCAATGGGAGTAGAGCAAGCCACCTGTGACGTGAAACACGGAGGTCAAACAAGAATATGATTTGACATAGTTCTAAAGTTCTGTGTGAGTGTAACCCAAGTCTCTGAGCGACAGTTCACAATATGGTTTTTATCAGAACTTCTATTTCAATATAACATGCATACCTTCACCTCGGATAAAAATGATAACGGTACTTAAAAATAAGATAAAAAAATCATACACAGCTTATATTTATATTTTGTGTAATGGCTGTATTGTTGAATGATAATGATACAGGTACAAAGAAACCGAGTCTCTTACTGACAAAACATTCTTACACAAGTAAAACAATTAGAAATAGTTCCCTATTACCCACTAATGTATAAACAGACAGTAGCACTACAGTATTAGAGCTCTTTACAGTGCATAACTGTTTTATTATGATGTAGTTCATCCTAAAATGTTCATATAGACTAAAATATTGTTTATGTTCTTTCAGAGGGAGGACGGTTAGAGCAAGAACTGAAGTATACGCGGGATACAATCGGTACAGGCAGTGGTACAACTGCTGAACTTATCATACAGACTCCAAAACTAGACCAAGGAAATATTCTTAATGTTAAATCTCTACAATTACATTTACAAACGTTATTAAAAGTTACTCAAATACAAGTTGATATGTACGATACGTAAGTATTCTTTTAAGTATTGATTGTTCACTTATTCCGTAGCAAACAATATGTTTAATCGTTCAGTATAAGGCTAAAAAAAACTAAAAGTACCTGTTTCCTGAAAACTTACATACCCTAATGAAGTGACTTCCTTTACTTATCTTACTTACACTAATGTAATGTCTTTCCTTAGGTTTTTTGGCAATATTCAGACAAACACCCTCAAATTCAGCATCCATCTCAATATAGCATATGTAAAATCATTTTTGCCTTTTAAAGGTACACAGATTTACAGCTGATATAATTCCTTGTCACACTTTTTGCTTTGTAAATGTTTTAAAATATAATAGCAAAGTATATTTGAATTGAACCATCATTATTTTAATATTGACTTTTCATGGAGAATTTTTCTTAATTCTTAATTTGTTGAAATATCTGTTTTTCAGGACATGGAAATTTCAGGATTTATGTTATTTAGCAGAATTTCCTTCATTTGAATATAGTCCTATAGATAGTGTAAGTATTTATTTACTCTGTCTGTGTAGACCAAATTGGTAATAATTTTAAGGAGAATTTCTGTAATTTGTTTAGGTTTGCCTGACTTGTCTGTAGTGGTAATTTTACAGAGATTTACCTGTAATGCTTCTCCTAGAGGGAGTTAATTAATGATGTATTGAGGTTGCTTTGATTGATAGTAGATAGGCCTGTCAAGCAGTAAATGTTGAATACGCAGACCACCCTGTCTATTGTAAATGGCAAGCTTTCTACTGAATCAGATCTCAATAAAAACAAAAATTTCATTTAAACTTTTATATCCATGAAAATAAAAGCAATCAAACTGGGTGTGCATACATCAAATTATAGAGCAATAAGAATAATTTTCTAGAATTTTAAATAGCAATGAAAGTTCACAAAATGAGTCACATATTAAAATGAAAGTTTATGGTGCCCATTTAAATGATACTTTTGGTTTTCTTTAATATTGTTCTGATTTGAGTGTTATTTTTGGTTTGCTTTTCTTTATAGATTTTGGATTCTATAATTCCATGTGTGATAATAACTCCTTTAGACTGTTTCTGGGATGGTTCTAAAGTTCTTGGACCCCAACATCCAACATACACAGACTTGTAAGTAATCAAATTAACCTTTGTTGTAGGCAGTCTTCTTCATACAATACTGCATTGTGGGAAGTGTTTTAGCTGTATGGTTATGGTACAAGGACCATATAGTATAGATGCTACAAGATACTCTGTTATTCTAAGTAAAATTGTAAACAGACAAAATGTCTTCTCTCTGTTCAGCAATAAAATGGAAAACCAATATTTCTGTTAAAATTCACATTAATCCATTCACTGGAAATACATTTAGCAGACCATTATGTCTGGAAATTCAACATATACTGAAGATGGGGAAAAGTAATTGTGTGCTTTATGTAGGAAATGATAGCATTAAATGAAATTTGATGGTCCTAGGGAAAAACTGCATGCTGCGTAAGTGTTTGTATCACCTGTCCTTAGTCATCAGCACAGCTCTCTGGGTGGTCAGACCATCCAACAGATATGCTTCACTTGTTCGGCCAGGTCAGACATTAAAAGGTTTGGACAGTACAAGTCTTGCCAGTTATGTGCTGTGCTGTGGTATTCATATATCTCTGTCTGTGTTCAGTGAAAATATGTGGATTCTTTTCTGTTTTCTTGGCTGTCTGTACCGTAAATATCACAAAAATGAAACCAATCAGTCTTAATTCTTTTCACTGTACTACCTGGCATTGGGTACCGTAAATATCACAAAAGTGAAACCAATTGCAATGAGTTTTGATACTGTTTCACTGGGTTGTCTGGCTGTACAAAAATAAATAAAAAGCCTGAGATATTCAGTTATTTGGCAAATCTAACTGCCAAAAGGCGCTTGACAAATTAAAAGGAAAAAATGGTAGTTTAGGGTAGTTGGGTGGCATCGATCAAAACCCCACACATAATACAATCAAAAGCTGTGATGGAAGATCCAATGGTGAAGGAAGACAAAAGTGTATATAAAGGCAGGAGTGAGGGGTGAAGTGGTAATCCAAACTGTGACATTCAAAAACAGACCATGTGAATGTGTTTGAGGAAAGAAAAGGGACGAGTCAGCTATATAGAAAATAAGACAATATGTTCTGCTGTTTATAAAAAACTTATGAAATTGAAGTCTATATATTCACATTGATATATAGATTAGCAGTTTGATTTTGTTAAGTTGATTTAAATGTGATTTAGGTCTGCAGCGTGATCAAATGTGTTGAACTGAAGGTCTCAACAAATCAGAAGATTTAAATTGTCTAAAATAGCGTGTAGTAATTTAACAGTATTAGATGTCAAATACTTTAATTTAATGATACTGTTTTTAAATAACTGCCCAATATAGTCTTACATTGAGACAAAACATCAAACGAATAGTATTGCCACTTTAAACAAATTTGAAATCCAGGTCCAAAATTATCAATGAAAATGTTCGAGTCCTACAGTATGTGCTTGAGTGAAGAAATTAGATTGGATGCCTTCAGATTGTCTTGTGCATTAAATGTAGAAGTAGTGTGTATGGGTAGAAGTTTTATTCATGGGAAGTGACTCTAGATAATATACTGATCACCAGGCCATTGTCTGTGTGTTAATTGTCAGTCTGCACCATTTTGATTATCAAAATTTCCAAAAACGTTTACCATGCAAATTGTCCGTGAATGCATATTTTTGTTAACTTTCATGAAAGTCTCATTGAACCAAATTTGTAGTCAATCCTGATAGCCTAGAGTTGTGAATAAGAGTCTCTCTGACATGTATAAAAAAGTGCTGTGTATCAGATGTTTACTATGAAAAGACCACCTAAAGTATGTTACCAAAGTTGAAGTAGGCAGAACCCTTTACATCCCTTTTAATATGCTGTAGACCATTATCATCATGAAGCATTAGAGTTATAAAAACTCTTGTGTATGATTGTATAAAGCTTCTCGTGAGGCCTAAAGCTAAGTGTGCCTTACAAGAACGCCCTGTACATTAGACAAAGTGACAAACACAAGAGAATCTGTATGTAGAACAAATTAGCACAATTGTTTAACTGGTGTAATTTTTATCAAAAAACAGAGGTATCTATTGGTAATTAATAATTGGTTTTAAAGTAGTTTAACCAGTTTTCTAATGGCAGTTACTTATTCCTTACTTTTAAATTTCCATGTAAATATGATTTGTAGAAGAAGAAAATGGTAAAGTAAAGTATATTTTTAATTGCTTTTTATTTTTGTTTCACTTGATAGTGTTAAGGAGTGCATAGAAATTATTTCATTTTTATTGAAATTTTTCATATCTAGTGTGTTTATAAAGCTAGATTAGGTCGTGAATAGTCTGGGGAAAATGGGCAAAACTCAATCTCACTTCCTTATTTCTGAAAGAAGTGGGATGTTCTAAAAGCAAAAACGTATTTATCATGTCAAAACTTGAGGAAGTTTCATATTTTATCAGAGGGAACTGTGCTTGCCTTTAGAGTACTTTTTTCACAGTTTTGATAAGACATAAACAATTTTTCTATTTCATTGCAAAAACAGAGAGATAGCAACCAGGATCAAGATGCCAACATTTTCAGGCATTTTTTCCAGCTAAGTTTTAGAATACCAAAGCAGACGGTCATATAAGTCTTCTCTAAACAAGCAACACTGAAAAATGTTTACATCCACAAACCAGAAAAAAGTTCCATCCCTAAATGTAAAGAATGAGAGCGCTGATAAGGCTAAATTGGATGATTGTGGGTGGTCTAAGTAAGAAACGTAGGATGTTTGGAGTCTCTGGGTTTGAGGTTATGTTAGTTTTCCATTGTTCCTATCTTGATTCTTATCTAACTAGTACATGCCTCTATTGGTTGCCGTGATCTACACAGATTTAAAACAGTTGTAACTGTTCAGATCGGCAGATTCTCAAACTATCAGATACTGTTTGACAAATCATCTATTAATCGCAAATTTATAGGTTGAGTTTTTTTCATGTGCTTTTAGTTTATCAGTGATTTACATTTCTGTGTAGATTGTAGTGGTATTAGCTATGACAATTATCTGCCTTGGTAAATGCACTCAAGGTCTTGCTTTCTGTCAATATCAGCTTTTTTCTGAGCAGTATGGTAAGACTCAGCCAAACTACATTAAGCTGTGCCAATTGTAGGCCATAACATTCTTTGCAGCTATTAAATTACATTACAACTTTGCTTCCTTTTCCTTTTATGCTTTATTTTGTAGTATTTTGTGTTTACTATTGTACAATGCACACAAGAGAATGTTCTCATTATGACTTCCTTTCAAGTACCTCAAGTACATTTTAATGGCATTGAATTGATTCATCATTTACTAGTATTCTGGATATTAAACCATACTATTGTAGGTACTGGGGTAGATAAAATAGTTTTTGTTTTTTTCTCGATTTTTTCCTCGTTAAGTTTTTATTTTTACATAAATGTGTATTTTATTGTGAATGCAAAAAGTTCATAAGTTATTTTTACAACTCAAAAATATTGGTGCAAAAAATATCGCTCCCTTCATTTTATAGTTGCATTGTTGTGCATTACAACGCAAATGTTAAAGTTGCTGTGTTGTAACTATTAGATTGCACAGATACACCTATCTATACTATTATCTTAAAGACATGCAAGATAAGTGTAATGAGTAGCCTTTGATGTTTCCACAAAGATCTAAAACAATGCTTTAGTTGTGTGAGTGTGTGTGTGTGTGTGTAGACATTCTACCTTAAGAACAACGCATGCATCTTTGAACCATTGATGATACACTACACGGAGGTCTCGTAAATCTAATGCTATATTATCTATTTACAGAAACATACCATTGTTGAATTGGAGTAACTTAAGTCCCCTTAAGCTGATTCAGTTCATTAGAGATAATTATTCAAATATGGATAGACTGGATTCCATTGAAGAAATGATGAATAGAGTGAGTAATTATATTACTGTTCATTATGACTAACACATTACTATTACTACATATTATGTCAGCCTCTGTCAACCTTGAAGTATTTCCATTCTGAAAAAGATACATCATATAACTTTTTATTTTGTTCTTAACTAGAATATTAGATCTTTTTTTTTTTTTTTTTTTTTTTTTTTTTTTTAAGTTTTAAATTTTAATTGTTTTTGGGCAACAGTTCATATTTTTCAATATTTGATTTAAATAAAATGAATATTAATTAAGTATAAATTGTCTTATTGTAGGCTGGAATATCGTCAGCATATCAGGAGAAACCTTGTTTAGATCCATCAGAATCTCAATGTCCAGACAGTGCCCCCAACAAACACACAGGGGAGGTAAGTCACATTCTTACTTAAGTACCCCCAACATTAACAAACATAGGGGAAATAAGTCACACTCTGAAATATTACCCCAACAAACACGCAAGGGACTCGGGTACGTCAGATTCTTACACAAGGGAGGTAAGTAAGTCATTCTAATTTGAGTGCCCCTTACAAACACACAGGGGAGGTAAGTCACACTCTAACTTACTTGATATGTAGATAAGATAGACCTGTACATGTACATGGCAATGTGAGGTAAAGCTTGTATTTAACCTAAGTAACAGGTCAGGTGTGTCAATGTCCATTACATCAGTGCGGTTAATATACAGTGAGAAAACATGGAAAAATGTTGTGCATCCCTAGAGAAACATGACCCCTCCCTCCCTGTAACATGGAGATCTAGCGTGTCAGTATTATACTTCTATGTTTGCAAACCTCTTGTGACATTTGTGCCTTTCACATATTTCTGTAAGCAGTTGAATGATATAAATGTATTCAGTCTTCCCTCTGCAATGTTGCCACACTGAGAGAGAGTCCGTTGCTTCATCATCAGTTCTATATCTCTATATCTGCCATGTGTTGATCCTGGCACACAATGTTACTTGTTTGTCCATTCAGCATAATCCTAGTGAACCAAAGTATTGTCTATGGAAAAAAATTTACTAGTGTTGTGACAAAATGTGAATGGAGAAGCAAACTGCAATTTTTAGTGTGACTACCATACGTTTATGGGGGTGTAAATGTGACAGCTAAAACATTGCACATCAGGGTCAAGTGGATATTATATATTGTTGATTGATTCATAAACAAAACATACAAAATGAAGAAACTTAAATAATTTCATGGCAGTAGAAAGAGAGACAATGAAAAACTTTTAATAAAATATCTAAAAGTTCTTGGCAATCGTTTCTAGCTAACTAAAAATTGAATTCAGTCTTTACTGTCCAAATTTAATGTATCACACAAATGTTATGATTGCACAGTTTTCTTGATATGCATTTTGTGCAGTTTAACTACAAGATATTTTGTGTACATAAGCACTAATTTCACACATAGTATGTTGAAAACACAGGAAATGGAGCCCCCCCCCCTCTTTGTCCTGTAAGTTATGGGAGAAAAAAAATGTAGAAAAAAAAATACAGAATAATGTGCACTAAGAGATATGTATTAATAAACAACATACAAAAGTCTTCATGTTAGGAAAAGCAAGTAGTCTACTTGGATGTAATGTTACATGAGTGAAGAATGTATTATTAACGTCAGTATTGAGCTGATAATGTACCAAGATGTAATGTAAAATGATTGAAGAATGTAATGTAGCTTCAAATCTCAGTGAAGAATGTAATGTAATATCAGTGAAGAATATTATGTAATATCAGTGAAGAATGTAATGTAATATCTCAGTGAAGAATGTAATGTAATATCACTGAAGAATGTAATGTAATATCTCAGTGAAGAATGTAATGTAATATCACTGAAGAATGTAATGTAATATCAGTGAAGAATGTAATGTAATATCACTGAAGAACGTAATGTAATATCTCAGTGAAGAATGTATTGTAATATCACTGAAGAATGTAATGTAATGTAATATCTTAGTGAAGAATGTAATGTAATATCAGTGAAGAATGTAATGTAATATCAGTGTTTAGAAAGCAATCTCAGAAAAAATAATGTGAGTATTGCAGCAAGAGATATGTTCTCTTGACAGTAAATGAATAATTCAGCTTTTTGCTCCATTCCTGCTTTTTGTCATAAAAACTATGCAGGGGATCCGGTGAGGTTGAAATTAGGATTGTTTTTGTGTGTTGTTATGATAGCCATGAAGTGAATGGGCTCGTGGTAGTAGATATTTAACAAACTGGGTCATTTTGTTACAAGTACGAGCCAAAACACAAGAAAAAATAGGAGATATGTATACACGCACAGGCGTAAAGAGCAATCTACAGAGGAATGCCTGTGGAATAAACAGTCAGAAAAACATGCACCAGAGGAGGAAAAAATATCTCCCAGAAACCCGCCATAAATCTAAAAGCTAAATAGGACAGTAGATGTTGTCTATCTTAATTAGAGCGATGTGATGGTAACCTGCTAGAGGTATGCCCAGCTCTACCACTGGCACATCTCTAGTTTACATGTTACAAGGAATAATGTGGGGTCTAGTGTGAGGAAATCTTTACTGATATGTGGGGTCTGGTGTGAGGGAATCTTCACTGATATGTGGGGTCTAGTGTGAGGGAATCTTTACTGATATTTGGGGTCTGGTGTGAGGGAATCTTTACTGATATGTGGGGTCTGGTGTGAGGGAATCTTTACTGATATGTGGGGTCTGGTGTGAGGGAATCTTTACTGATATGCGGGGTCTCAATTATGGCAGTATGAGAATTTTAATAACATGTTGGAATTGCTTGAAAATGGGACACTGATTGGGTTTGATCTAATTTGATACTCATGATGTGTACTAATATTAAGCATGTTAGAAAGATAAGAAAAATGATGTAACTGTTGACTGTGTGTGGTTTGTTGGAAAATACTACATGTATATACATTGTATTATTACAACTAGTAAGAACATTTCAGAAATTCATCAACTTAAAAAGGAAGACGATAGAAAGGTCTCTAATTATGATAGTTACCTATGCTGTAAAACTATATTCTTTAAACTAAACAGTTCTTGTTAACTTCAAGACTCTTCAATTAAGTATGAAAAGGCAAGTTTTTAAATGGAAAGCAATTGACTGTTTTGCCTTGCGTTTGAGATATATGTGATTAGTGTGTTTAATTGATGATTGGTTGATGTTGTTTAACTGTGTGATTGTGACTGTCACAAGGGTCCCCGCATTATAAAGAGACTGATGGATCAAGCCCATGGACAATTGAAAATGGTTGTCTTTAGGGTTCTTTGTCTTGGGGTGTACAGCCCTATGTGTATATATCACTGTTTATCCACACTCTGATGGTAGGACACAGACACTTTAGGACTTATTTTCGTATCCCATTACAAAATTGTCCATTTACAACCTCAGGACTAAGAAAGAATACCTACAGCTTTGTCAGTTCGCTTCAATACAGCCAGTGAAAGACACATTTTTTCTTGGTAGATCATACGTAAATATTTGAGAGAAGGTGTAATTATTGAATTTAAGAATGACAATTGTGTGTTTGTGACGTTCACTTGTAGTTCTTTAGCGGTGTCACTGTTTAGATAAAAGTCTTTACTTTCTGAAACCAGATAGCACTTCAGAAAAACAAACTTTTTTAAATTTGCAGTTGAAAGTCTTAAGTAGGTGATATTCATCCTGTATTAAATCATGAAGATGTGAGTTCTCTTGAAGTTCTGTGTAAAGACAAATATAGAAAATTTACTAATTTGTGTATAGCAGGACAAACGTTTTTGAGGATAATTTACAAAAGTTAAATTAGTTTTTTTTCCAAATGTTCATAAATAAACATTTAACAATATTGACAACATTTATATATTTTGATTTTAGTATATCAATTTAAGATATCTTTATCATTAGTGAAGTAATAATTCAATGATACTCTTTGACTAGTTGTAGGAAGTTGTACATTTTATACAGTCGAACCTGTCTATAAAGACCACCCAAGAGACCAGAAAAAATTGTCTTTATATGGAGGTGTTCTTTATATACATGTAAAATTAAGTGTAATTAGACTTAGAGGGACCTGATTTTAGTGGTCTTTATGTACAGATGGTCTCTTTATAGAGGTGGTCGCTAGAGCAGGTTGCACTGTGTTACTATAGTAATTTTACTGTTGTGTTTGTGAGTGTTTTTACAATGGATTTAGAATGGCTGTAATGTTATTTCAGGCTCCAGATATAGGTGCAGCACTGACCGATGGTTGTTATGGGTTTGCTACAAAGTACATGCACTGGCATGAAGACCTCATTGTGGGTGGCATCAGAAAGAACAAGACAGGACACATAGTCAGGTACACTAAACAATTTATTTGTCAATTGTTAAGGAAAATACAATATTTGTATATATACATATATATTAAAATTTAACAATAAGTTATGATTGTAAATTCTTTGTCACATACTCTGAATTCCTATAGAGAATGAAAAACTTTTGATTGCGAAATAGTTATTTTGATCTGGTTTTTGGAACACAGTTATTTAGAAAAAAGTTGTTCTTCAGCACATGACATATGTTGTATTATACAGGGCGGAAGCATTACAGTCGATTGTACAACTTATGGCAGAACAAGAACTATACGAGTTTTATCAGGACAAGTATAAAATTCACACCATCAACTGGACCAAAGATAAAGCCAAGAAGGTTCTAGAGGCATGGCAAAGGAAACTAGTCTCGGTAAGAGAAATTTCTAAGTTAAACAATTAAACTTGTTCTCGCTCTTTGAATACACCAATTACATAAAGTACTTGATTTAAATTGTATAAAAGGTTAGAAAATGAAAAGATTTGTTGTGAAAGTGATTTTGAAACTTTTAATAGTGTTATTTTTGATTCTTATTTTACATTCAATGTTATTTATTTTGTAGGTTGTCAATAGTGCCACTAATTCTAACTCCTCTGACAATGTATATGGGTTCACTGAAACCTCTCTGATGGACATTATGAAGGAGTTCTCCAACGTCAGTATTGTACGAGTGGCTTTAGGCTATGTCCTCATGGTAAGCAAGTTAGGATTCTTTTTTCTTCCCTTTACACATCTTTTTACCCTGCGATTAAAGACATTCAAAATGTTTCAAAGACACAATCATCTGCTTGCAATTTTGTCCCTAGATCCATGTGAGTTCCAATATTGACTGTGCACAATGAATGTATATAAAACAAGTTGTTTTAGTAGCAGTAAAGTGTACAACTATTTCCTCCTTGTTTTTATAGATATTTTATGCCTGTGCATCACTACTGAGATGGAACAATGGGGTACAGTCACAGAGTGGTGTAGGTGTTGCTGGTGTCTTGTTGGTAGCTTTGTCTGTTGCTGCCGGTCTAGGGATCTGTTCAGTATTGGGAATACCATTCAATGCATCTACAACACAGGTAAGCATTTATTTTCATCGTTTTTACCTGTAATACACTTTAAGATTGATATATTATGGAAACATTTTTATTTTAGAGAATTGACAATTCTAAAAATCCAATACTGCATGGCAAAAACTTTGATTTTTATCCAAATAGTGATACCTTTTATATTAGTATTGCAAGGCTACACAGGTATTTACTGTGAATCTTACAGGACCTGATGTTGCCAGTATATACTGGCATAATATGTACAGTTGGAGTGTATAAAAACATGCCTAAGACCAAGTACCCACATGGGGTATCTGATCATCTTATTTATAAATCTAACATAAACATAGCAATGAAGTTTTGTTGTTGCTGAAAACTACAAAATGCCAGAGTTGTGTATTTATCTACAGTTAACTGTTCACCTTTTTAAATAAAGGCTACATTTTTATACATTTCTACTTGAATTTGAACTTATACCGATACTACAAGACACGGTAAGCACCAATGGAACACAGATGTAGTGCTTAAAATCATGTGTGGAAGATTTAATTAAAATGATATAAATTATCACCAAACAAGACATAGAGGATGGAATCTGTAATTTGCCTTCCTCTTGATTATACTAAGTTCCATGTTATGTCAGAAGGGAATTGAATTAAGCTATCTGATAGACTGTGTGTTAATGTTACGTCTTATCTACACGAACACTGCCGACTCTTCAGTGCTTATAACTGTATTAAAAGTAAAAACACTACACACAGAAACACTCTAAACATACTAAGCAGCAAGTCGAGATTCCTAGTGATGCACTTTGGTGCCCACCTACCCGGAGCTCTTCACAAAGATTTGTCAGATGTGGAGGCAAGCTTGACTTGTCTATGATTAGGAATGATTTAGTTGATAAGGAGACATGAGTATTATCTGTACTAGCTTCAGCAGCAGGCCCAGCCTCATCAACATTATCATTATAATTATCCTTACATTTAGAATTGTAGAACAGCTCCCACTGTGAGATACATGCAATGATTACACAACGTCTCTTCCAGACTCCCTGTCATTGTAAGGAAGGATCAACATTTAAGGGGTAGTGTTTTAGGGTCTTGTGGGAGAGTTTTTCAAGAGTTGAGTACAGATGATTAATATGTTTTTGCATTGGGCATGATGGGTGAAGTGATACACTATAAGATATAGACATTTGGCCTACTGCAAAGATTATATTGGTTACACCTACTTAAATGAGTATGTACTTTTGTGTAATCATAAAAAAGAAATCTTTGTTATCTGAAGAGTTCACCAAAGTTATGATAAATTTTAGATTTTTTTTGTTGAAAACGTAACTTTACTCGATTTACTAAGTTAAAAAAATTTAGTTTGATGATGTGCATTATAAAGATAGATTGTTAAGCCAGCTGATACTGTTTGATCCAGAAGACCTCAGAAATTATAAAGCAAACTTTGTAATTTTCAGCAATATAATGTTACATTTGCATTTTGGTAGCATCTTACAAATGCAGTCTTTTCATAAGCATTGTATTAAATATATTTGTGAATAAATTAAGCATATTTCATTATAAAAAGACTAGTATATACTTTCATCTTAGCTAGGTGTATCAGTGGTCTCATTCCGGTGGGTTTACATTGTAAGTAGAATTCTTCACAAGTTTCTCTTCTTTGACACATTAAGTCTCTTCACAGACTACACAGTCTGTATTTCCAATAACACAATCTATTTCAGTGGAACAGTCATCTGGGGGATACATACATATACATACATGTATATATCTTGTAAAGCAGTTAGCTTGAGATGTGTTGGAGACCTTTATCTCATGTGTGATTGGTGTGTTTTGACCTTCATCTCATGTGTGATTGGTTGATTAGATTTGTAAATGTTTACCTAAATTAACGAACATGTGTGGTTTTTGTTTTTTGCAGATAATTCCTTTTTTGGCGTTGGGTTTGGGTGTGGATGACATGTTCCTAATAGCCCACACATATCACGAGAACAGCAACAAAAAGTCTATACCATTCTCTGTAAGTATATGTACATGTTTTTTTTTGCATTTCATTTTAAAGTGGTAATGTTAATTATGCAAAATGATCAAAATAATTAAAAATATGAATAAAGTTAATCAATGAGTCAAAATAATAAAAAATAAGGTTTGACAGAGTAAATATGCAATAAATTAACTTGATTTTAGATTTTGTGATGAGTTTCTATAATTAAGCCCTCTTGTTTTAATTTAGGAGCAGACAGGTGAATGTCTAAAGAGGACAGGGGTATCAGTTTTACTTACATCACTAAACAACATGCTGGCCTTCCTCACAGCTGCCATTATACCCATACCAGCACTCAGAGCATTCTCCTTACAGGTGAGCATACACTTTAATTCTACTTAAATATTAAAGGTGGTCTTAAGCAAGTCTATACAATCACTCATGTTTTCTCGTACAGGTGGGTACCATTCTTTTTATATGTCTATTTCATATAGATGCTGATCTAAGTCAACAGTTTAATTATAGATTTGTATGCTCTAAGTCAGTCCATTACGTAGTTAAGAATTAACATTATCTGTGGAAATATTTGCAATTTGTACAAAATCTTTCCATAGCTTATTTTAATCCATGTGTTAATTTTGCATGGATTTACATGTCTTTTCTTTATGACACATGTACATATTTTAACTAATTCCTCTTGATCTGGCCCCAAACTCTGTGTATCTCATTGTATTATTTCTGGTGACATATGCCTATTTTCTCGTAGTGTATGCCACCTATCTCAATTTTCTCGCCACCCTCTATTTAATAACCTCAACTTTTTTGTACTTTTATAAATGTAATTGAAGTAGACAAAAACTTCACTTAAACTTTTTCACCAATGATTTGATAAAGCCTATTGAATTCATCAATAAGTACTGTTATGCTTACATTACGTAGTCTGTGGTTTGATTGTCAATCTGAGATGAAATTCCTTATCTACTCCTGCGGAAAATATTTACATTAAAAAAGTAATTATAATGTGTTATGCCAGAGTAGCACTCTTTTTCTCCCTTACCTGGTGTGGAGCTACAGGTAGGTATTATGGAGTCTGAATTAGGTCGTAGTCATACTAAAACTCAGGTAAACATGCTAATACAGAGGAAGTTGTAGGCTGTTGTCTCCGAATAACTCGGGTCATTTAACGTAAATGTGCTAAAAGATTTTCACTTTAATCTGTTTTGTGAGTGTGAAACTTATATATAAATGCTGTTCCCTTTCCTTTGATAAGAAATTCATTTGTACATGATTTGAATTAGGAAAAAACCTTGAATAAATACTAAACATATTGTTAGAATACAGAAGGTATATTTACAGTATTTTTTGTGTGGTTTGAAGTCTGGGTGGTTCAAGACCACAGTACATGTATACACATTATAATCATTGTGGTTTAGGCTTGCATTGAATGTTTTATTGGAGGTGCACTGTGCATGAGTGAGACGAGAAGGTCATGACCTCAATCATGGTTTACATTGGAGTGTGTACTCCCCCACTTTGTGCCAACATCAGTGAGACTGTGTCTGTGGGGTAATAGGTTTTGACAGGCAGAATTATACAAAGGAAGAATACAGGTGTACAGTATCACCTGAAGTAAAGGACAAGGTGAAACAAGGGTTTAAAGCCGCTTTAAACACACACAAAGTTATGTAGAACAAGTAAATAACGAGGAACATCTATTGAAAACTTTTACAGTCAAAAATTATCAAAAACACACACATCCTGATAGAAAACAAAGAATTACCTTAAATTGTTTCTTTATCTGAAAAAAGGGATTACACAGCTTTAATTTGTATGGAGACAGAGATCATTATTAGCATAAACTGAACATTATTATCTTAGGTAAAAACTAGCATAATTTGAAGGTAAAAAACATTCAAGACAGAAGTGTGTATTTAATGTACACACAAAGCTGATCCTACAACTGTTGGTAAATAGAAATTTGATGTCTTTTTCAACGCTTCACCCTTATGAACCAAACATCTGCACAGCACTGTGTTTGACATGGTGTAGTATCAGATGTAAGGCCACAACGAAACCTTTCACAAGAGCCAACTTGAAATAACTCCCTTTTTATGCATCAACATTACATAATAATATTGGCAGTAAAATCAAAATATTATTGAAGTGTTGAATTCACACAAATAATGAGCCAAATGTACTCTTGCAGGCCAGGAATGTTTAGAAGAAAAAGCTCCTTTGAAAGTGATTAAATTCTAATATTCTCAGCTGAAACATGTGTAAAATAAATTTTAACTGCCACATCTAAAAAAAATACATGAAATGTTTTCTCTGACTTCAAAGATAGAACATGATAATCATATAAAATAAAAGTTGTTAGAAAACATAAAACATGAAAATACAGTTTATTGTTTTTTTAAAAATGATATGAACCACATAGTACAGATGGTAGCTTCTTTACAAGATGAACACTTTCTTTAAAAGATTTTACTGTATTTTTTCCCAATTTTGTTTTTAATTTTTACACAGCTATTTGAAAGCTTATATTCTAAATGTTCTTTGTTTCAAGTCATAATGTTAACTCTATTAAAATATGTTGTACTATAAAAGATAAAACTAAGAAATTTGATCTTTACCAAAATCAAAACTCCCTTACGTGGTATCAAGATACCAAAATGTGTGGGAAATCTTAGAAAACAACTTTCTTTGTCAAAGGTGAAACAGTAAAGACGTCTGTATAGTCACAGGTACAAAAATCATATTAATATTGATATGGTAATTATTCATACACAAGATTGAATGTATTATGGTAGCAATATTATGCTTCAATGAGCAGGATATGTTTTGTAGTTTGCGTCTTTCACGGGAGGTCCTAGCCATCACATCATGGACCAGGTGTTCCGCAGTAAACACAATATATAAGTTTGATACACCAAGACATGGCCGCCTTATATCTGCTATGTTGTGTCCATGTTAGGCACATAGCCTTTGACATTGAGTTAGTCAGGGAGATAATATACATTCCCCCAGGGTAGAGTTCTGTGTGTTTGACAGTAACTACCTGGCCTGATGAATTCAATATGTTTTCTATAGCCCTCTGATCCGTACGTTTGGCCAAAAATTATAACAAATAGTACCGCCAATATATTTCATATTGTAACAAATTTTAACATTTCTTTCAGTCCTAGTTCATGAGAAAGAAATTATATTCCCTTTGTCTTGGTTTTATCATTAGAATTAAGATTTTAATATAAGCAAAATTAAGCCAACTTTTTTTAGATGGGAATTATAAAAAAAATTAATTTTAGAAATATTTGAAATGTAATGTACAATTCATATCTTTCTATTAAAGGGGTAGTGCATTGTACATTAGAATATTTTATAGATATGAAATGTGAAAATGATGTGGAGGTTAATTTATTCATTAGTAAGATAAAATGTGAAGAAGTACAGCTGTTGATAATTAGGGAATTGATAGAAGAGAAGAGAATTTTATAGTTGTGGTTTGTACTGGTCCCATCATATGCTACATGTTCCATATGTTTATAATTTTATAATAGGATAAAATTTGAACAATAACAATATATCACAAATTATAGCACTTAGAATTGTGAATACCTTTAAATGTTATGTTTCACATTGCTGAATGAAGAAAAATATTTCCCTCCCTCATAGTAACTAACAAGAAGTATTTTGAGAAGCAGGTAATTAATTTTGTATGGCCTAATTCTCATGTTTTTCCCAGAGTCAAAGGCTACTTGAATTTGATTGAGAAAAAATATATAAAGTTTTAGAAGTTAAGAAAAGTTCATAGTTCATGAAATATGTACATAAAGAAACAAACATTTAATATATAGATATAAGACTGTGATTGATTA
>JAUMGZ010112662.1:0-12971 GCA_032359645.1 Pododesmus macrochisma
TGTCTTTAAATGACTTCTCTGAAACTACTGGGCAGATTTCAACCAGATGGACGTTAAGGCCCCATGGGCCTCTTGTTTCTTTTGTTATATATATTGCTGTTAATTCTTTCGTTATATATATTGCTTTTATTTCTTTCGTTATATATATTGCTGTTAATTCTTTCGTTATATATATTGCTTTTATTCTTTCGTTAAATATATTGCTGTTATTTCTTCCGTTATATATATTGTTGTTATTTCTGTCCTAACATTGTAATTGTTCTCCTATGTTTGGTGTGTTGCACTGTGATACATATATGTTGTTTACGTGACGTTTAGCAAATCAACGCCTTATCAAAGTGTGAACAGTTGAGACATCGTCAGCGGTTCGACAGTAATTTTAATTACGACTCTACTAGTTGCTGAGTAAAAATATGTGGATACCAAGGGTATATATCTGCTCTCGCAAAAAGGACTGCTCAATTTACTTGCAAGTGATTAAATTATGCACATTTCATATAGTGTCAAAGAATATTAGATCAAGATGAGGAATTCAAAGTTGTATGCCAATTAAAAAGATTCTTATTCTCGGTAAAAAATAGCTCTATGGCGGACAAGTTATGCTGAACATTTGGGGAAGAACTGCACGTGTGAAAAGAATCTGATGAGAGGTACATATAAGATTTACATGTTTTTGACCAATGAATCCGGCAAAGACAGAGTAGTTCTTGTTTAAACTTGGTACTTTAACAATGATAATGAAATTTTATTCTGTTTAAATGCGTTTATATCTATACATTTATGTCAAACTTTGTCTATATATGGAAATATGTAATATCAATATTGTAAAAATGCCATCAATTGACTTTATATATTTCGTATGTTAAAATATTTGGTAAAAAGAGACTGATTCATCAACTTGTTCCCAATCCTTTTGCCTATACATGTATTTGTGTATCTGTAATATGTATAGTGTGTGATGCCATTTTATGTTGGCAAAAAAATATGTCTAAACTAAGCTAAGGATTCCAAACATTGTCATATTTAAACACTGAGGTATAGATCCATTCGTTATATACTTAAACCCATGGCTGTCTAATTACACAATTACGAGCAACATTCACCTGGTAGACAAATGACGGAAATTTCCGAAGTGTACCTTTTATACCACCGGACACTGGTGTCGTTAGTTTGTTGTTAAAACATGTTTTCTTTATCTTGCGTTGAAAGTTTTTTTTAAGAATTTAGGAATAGGTCCGATTATTTACCTTTACTTTATTAACGTCGAATGACAACTGACTTAGATCAAATGAAACCGAATGAACAGGCCAAAACATTTAAATCATATAACGTTAAAGGATAACATCACACACAAAAATTGAGACTTATATTGCTACCACCACGGACTTACGGCGTCCATTCTTCCATCAAATTCAAGTTGAATGGTGTTATTAAATATGTCCAACTCCAATGTGTCTATCTCCCTTTAATCATTGCTACGCATACAATTTCTTCATCAAGAGCAAGTTTTTTATTATTTGTTTTTAAGCTGACTTAAGACCCTCACCCATGTGCTTTACACATTAACGCAGTAGAAGGGGTGTTTAGTGTTTCAAATACAAAATAAGCTGTGCTGTGTACTTCAGGTATGTTAGGTTGACGTATAGAGGCCACTAGAAAAAGATCTGTTAATCATTCAGATGGGGTGCTAAACTGGCATCCCTTATGTAGGGATTTTTAGCCCTGTGTGAGAAATACGCAATACATGCAATGGGCTCGTCCTATTTCCTGTTCTATCCATATTGCTTTACTTTTCCCGTCTGTTACCCGCTTCTCTTCGTGTGTTCCTTCGCTAGCTGTTTTCCTTCAATTTTGTGTTGCGAATATCACGAAACGAGTTTGGTTTAGGCTGAGTTGTCACAGTGTGGAATGGTAATGAACGTTCGATCAAAATATCAATAAGAAGGTTCTTCCGGGCAGCTGTTTAGGACAACCGAGTATTTATAAAGTTTCATTAAATGCTACTGGAAAAAGTCTTACCACGTGTCATGAACCACATCATGGTTGACAGAGTGAGAAGCATATATAAAGTAGGTAATACGAAAAACCAAAACGATATTCTAAAGCCGTAAATCCATGGACACGGGTAAAGAGAAGGAAAACGTTGGACGTACACAGAAACAATAACCAAATATACATTTATTAACTAAAAAAGGAATCATCACGAACTTCTATTAGAAAACTAGAAACGAAGTATATATAAGAAAGAGGAATTTATAAAATACAAAGGGGAGGCCAATACTTAAGTACATATAAAGTTGGAAGAGAGTAGGCGGTAGGTTATTCTGTCGTATGTGCTCATCCTTCTTTCTATACTGTCTTTTTACTCTACTTCCCCTTTCCGCCGCCTCTTCCTGTGAAAGATTCTGGACGTGACGTGAAGCCCCAATTAAACAAATCTTTCTGTCCTTTCGCCTTTTTATGTTTTGGTCTTTTGCTACGTTAATTTATCGGTGAAAGATTCTTAAGTTAAAAAGACGTTACTGACCCAAAATAAACAATCATTTATTCCTGGATTCTAGCTTTTTTGTTACTTATATTCCCTAAAGTTAGAATAATTGATAAATCTATGTTTCTTGCTTGTTATTTTACACTTCCTCATTTTTTTTCTTTTTATTATCCCCCGAAATTAAATTTCGGTGGGATATAGCAATCACGTGTGATGTCCGTCCGTCTGTCCGTCTGTACGTGTCCGTACTTGTGGGGTGCAATGGATGTTTTTATGGGTTGCAATTGAGGTTTATTCCGACATCTCCTATAGGAAACGAAATTGTGTTTTAAAGTGATTTTTTACCAAAAATGCATCAAAATGTTGCAGTACGCATATGCTTTTTAGCGACGGAATAAATAGGAAATAAATAGGGTTGAAACAATTGTGAGTTGCTGCTCATAAATGAACACACAAAAGAATTCACCCCACAAGTAGGGTTAAGTGAGAGCGTCCGTCTGTCTGTCCGTTGCTTGTCCGCGGATGATTACTTAAAAACGAATGGTCCCACAAAGTTTAAAGGTTAAGGTCACCATTGCGAAAAATAGAATTTTGCTTTTTTGGGGAAGACGAGTTGAGAATGATTGCAGAACGTTTGAACTTGGTTTGTGATATTCTAATTCAATCTCCAGTTTTCCCGAACCAACAAACGCAATTTCACAATATTAACTTGAGAATATGCTATGTGTCACGAAAACACTTTACAAGGCTGTCATTCTTAATAAATAAAAATCAATGATGTATCAATAACAAATGTTGCACATGGTTTTTTTTCGAGGGGATATGCTGCCCCTGGCGGCTCTCTCGTTTTTTAAGCAGACGTGAAATGTTAAAAACACTCATTTGCAAAAGTTAAAAATTCGCTAGCAAAAATGTTGCTTACTCATTAATAATTCAATTTTCCATTGGTACAATTTATGGACCCTTGAATTGATTTTAATAGTATGACGTAATACCAGAATATTCTATAAAATATTGTACATGTACTTGATTTGCACAAATGTTTACTTTTCTAATTCAACCTATGTTTTTGGCAGGTCTCGACATCACTATCGATTAATTTACGTCTCTTCCATTCAAAGCAAAGTACACAGGCATTGCGTAATATTGGGTTATTCAGGTGCAGAGGTTTCCGCACATCCTGGTTGTGGTTGACCTTGATGAAATACAGCCAAGAAGTTGACTACCGGTATTTCATTCTCATTATTGATGTGTACCTTCGATACTGCACGTCCTTCAGGCACGTGTGACATTGAACAAGGCGTCAAGGTTGACAAAGTCCTGTTTCAAAATGTAAAAAGTTCCTTGCTCAGCAATACTTGAATCACTAAGTAATATCCTAAGTATTTTATACTGATTGGAAGTGATAATTTGTTAAATCGATATAATCATTTTAAAATCTATCGTGTTTGAAAGTATACATATGTTGACTTCAGTAATATTTTAGATTATATCCTTTATAACAGTTATCTCTCATGTTTGGAAGTATAGATGTGTTTAAGCTACAAAAGAAAAAACATATAACAGAAAATAAATGGCTTGTGATTAAAACTGTCCATCAAAGTATGACAAATGACTCGGTGTTTTAGACATGTGTTGTGACATGCCCTGGTTAGACGAGATATTATGCGTGTTCTAGCATCTTTTAATTTCAGAAAGAAAAATGCAAACAAAGTCACAAAAACATAAGACTATAGTCACCCATGCATTACTACCAAGGCGTTGAGCACAAATGTAGAAATTGTTTAATGATATAGCAACCTTCATACATTCACAGCTGCATTGCGAGTTTTACAAGTTGAGTAAATTAAAAAGTATCCTTTTTTTAAATTGACTTTATTCGACTATACAATCTTGTTTTAATTAATACTTTTAAATATAAAAGATATACAGTTTAATAGCTTGTCTTTATTTAATAATAAATCCGTCGCTGTCCAACACAACATCTCGGGTTGTATAAAAATGAGATATGATTATTATCATCTATATAAATATACCCCACTGTTATACATATGATAATGAATTGACAATACACGTGAGTAGGTGCAGTATCAATAAAACTATGAAAAGTATGGCTTTATATCGTATCGTATGCACATTCCTCAGATTCTATTTTATTCTTATCTACGAGTGTTTGAACGCATGCGCAATGTTTCCCTTTAATATAAATGACCGTTAGTTTGCACATTTTTAAGATAGCTTACCTGGAATTGTTTTTTCAGATAACGTTAGCCTACCTTTAATAGTCAAGAAATTTTAATCCTGTTTTCTACGATGGTCGATAGACCCTTAGAAACATCTCACTAAAAATATGTTCCACAATGTGTAAATGAAAGAAAAAACACAATTATAAACTATTATGCACATTTGTTTCAAAACACGTACACGAAATACAAACACAACAACTCCTCACACACATTTGTTCTACAATATATATATATTAAAGCGAAAGACAAAACACACTAGCTTCTTATGCACATTTTCTTCACGCAAAATTAGTGAAAAACGCTATGACAAGTAATAAAGTGTTGGCCTGTTGCTATGACAAGTAATAATATAGTGTTGGCCTGTTGCAATATAGTGTTGGCCTGTTGCTATGACAAGTAATAATATAGTGTTGGCCTATTGCTATGACAAGTAATAATATAGTGTTGGCCTTTTACATGGTACATAAGAACTAAGATAACATTATCCACGCATCACCTTGAAAGGTAACAGGTGATACAACGTTATGCGGGCACAGTGTTTTAAAGTCATTAATTTGGACAACAATTTCGCTTCTATATTGTACAAAACTGAAGATACACAAATGACAATCGGCAAACCTCGGCTGAATCCGTTACTCTCATTCAAACCTCGGCTGTACTACGGTCGGTGATATGTGTCTTCACCGCACATTTCTTCGCCGGAAGAAGACATTTCACTCAGTGTGGTGTACCCAAAAGTGCAAATTTTATAGAAATAGCGACCTTTCAAGAATGCATGTAACATATTTAAGCTCGTAAGAACATTGTTAATATAGCGCATCTCCGTTGTACGTTGTCAAGGAGATTTTTGAATTATATATTTGAAGTTTCTGAAAGTACTTCCAATGGCCGCTCCCATTATGCGGACGAGGTTAGTTGAGTACACAAAGTACACGGAAACGGCCGAAGTTGCGACGAGTGACACAAATGAAATAACAATTGCAAAGACCATGTCTAAACGAAAACAGAGTCGGTAATAATAAGACTACTTTAATTTACTTTTTCCTTCACGTCAGTGCATGTGATACTTGGTACTTTTTTCGCCATGTTATCTAAATAACTTAGTTGTTTATACGATGGCTGACAACGGACGGACACAACAAGTTATAAAACACGTATCAGAAAACCGCGTGATACTTCGGCTGTAGGTCGGAAAAGATAAATTGTGTGTTTCCTATAACAGTTTCAAATTTAAGACCTATAGGCAGTTTAAGGTTGTTTCTAAAACTATTTTACAAAGATAATATAGAAGAAGCGTCCTAACTTAATAGTGTTTCGTGAATTAAACCATAAAAACTTAGATCGGGAAGAATACAAAGGAGGTTTTTAGGATGTGTATAGTAAAAGTTAACATACAATTATTCTATTAGGCTTTAACAGACTGCTATCAATCATCGTTGTTTTAGTTACACAACCTTCTCTCCATGCACGACCAACATGCCCTGTGTACGTGATGTGTACGTGAGGTTTTTGTCCTAAATAAGCACTTAGTCATGGCGTCCAACATTTGTATATCACTTAAGCTTTCATAATCATAAAAAAATAGTTCATATAGACATTCAATCGTTTGTTAAAACGGCAAACATCATATCCTTGGTTAACGCATGTTTTACTTCAGTTGAATATGACAAACAAGATCGTTTAAAATGTGTAATTCAAAGACGCATGGAACTTGCAGAATCATTTGAGAAACATAGTGTAGCACCAGTGCTGCTTTGGGATCTTTTTACTAGTTAAGCATGTACAACGAAGGTCTGGCGAAATCTTGTAAACGACTATTTAATCTTGTAAACGACAAGTGTCACGCCTATTCTAACGTATCTCCTTAATCCAGAATACGACGGTAACGGTTTTTTGTTTGTTATCTCGGTTGATTTTCCATTTCTCTGCGCTTTCCATCTTACCCATATATTTAAGTTTGAAAACTACTCTAGATCCCGAACACGCTTACTATCGTATTCTTAATTAATGCAATAGCAAGCGTGTTCGTAAACCACACTATTTGAAAACTGGATTGACTGGAGCGTGGTCACTCGAGTCATGAAGGATGGGGTCGGGTCATTCATAGATTGCGTCGAATTCGTTGGGATGGAGATTTACTATGAAAAGTTCGATAGGGGTAGGCAGCAACACAGTTGCATAGACTCACCCTGCTTCCTGTACTGTCCTGAAATTTCTAATTTTGTTTAAACATTTACCTTTATCATGGTTTTAATACTCTTATTAGGGAATATAACAGTCCTTTCCATCACAACATGACACAGAAGTCGTTTTCATCACTATACATACCATATCGAAGTCTTTGATGTCACAATATGACACAGAGAAATTTAATTCTACATTTAACTTTTTAACGCGCAAAATTCGTATACAGCTATATCAACCTTGAGTAATTAATCTTCATTGATTTCTCATTTGATAACGCCGGCATGTCATGACTTTAGGTATTTATTTCATTGGTAGCCTGTTTCGGTTTGTAAGTTTGTATTCTTATCTCGTTTATCTTCTATACGATTATAGCCCATAGTAGATTATCTTTAGTATATATGAGGTGAAGGGCGTTCTATTGTTACCGATGTCCTCATTCAGTCAAATATATAAAGATTTCATACAATAGAATTAATTGGTGTGTTAATTTATGTATTTACGTACAATGTGTAAACTTAACTTGCTACATTAAAATGTGTAACAGAATGGGCGTCAGTATTTGCAATACAGGGTCCTTGTTAGTCTATTCAATGGTTCAATAAAGAAGACTATAGTTATAACGTGACAAATGATATTCTAAATATATACGTATGGTGACGTAGAATATACAAGGATATATACCTATAAACATGAATGTGCTTTTTCTCCATTTCTGATGAGGCAATGGCAAACATTAATGACGAAATATTACGTAATAATTACACTAAAAGTCACGTACTGCATGTACATGGACAGAAAAACTAACCACCTATCGAAAAAGTCAATATATAATTTGTGCATGGGTACTAAAGAACCATGATCAATATAAGCTATAGTAACATTCACGCAGATGAAAAAAATTGGGAGTATACTAGCAAAATCCCAGTCAGAATAAAAAATGCCCACAGAAAATTCAAAATTGATTAGTACCCCCGACTCTTAATACTAGTACGTCTATGATGTTACTATAACGACAAGATATAATATGCTCAGTGGATGTGAAAGCATTAATTATTCAGACATTGACCAAAAAAAAAGAAAACAACAATTGTAAATGTTGCCTGGAATAAAAGAGGTATATTAATACTAAAAGAAATAACAGAAAAATATCACAGTGAAAAGTTGGACAATTTATTTGCAAGTAAAGGACTTGTCAGGAGAAAGGTGGCTGAAGACGGTTTGTGATTCGTCGGTGCAATTGCCAGGATTTTAGCAGATATTAAGACATAGGCAACGGATGTTCATTCATATATTGAAGAATGATTGTCCACTTTCGAAAGGATACATGTACCGTTTTTGTCATCTTAATCTGATGAAGATAAACAATTGCGAAATTCACGAAAACTTAATGGGATTAAAGCTCCAGGCTATTGTAACATATTTACCTTTAAATATTGCAAACGTATTGGAAAGTCCAGCTCGAATTTTCACACAAGTGATATCAAATCCAATATTTGCTTTTGAGCCATCTAATCAGTGAACTGCTGTTATGTCTACGACAATCATGTTAGCATATACTGCAGTTCCTGGAAGGCAATATCATGACAGTGCGAGAAAGCATGAATTGCATTTATTTGTAAAAGTAATTTAGTAACATTGATGAAAATGACGCAATATGCCACCTGTCGCGCTACATAAAGATGCTATGTACAATACTCCAGATAAAGAATTGTCAAGCAGAAATGACCAGTTATCCAGAGTCATACAAAGCAAGTATAAGAAAGCAAATTAGAAATTCGGGCAAGGAATATGTGTCAAAAAGTCAAAGGTGTTACTGAAAGAACGGTGAAGGGGGTGTTTTGTTAAAAAAAAATGTAAATCTAAATGCACTAACAAATTCACTGAAGAATCAATAAAAAAACGTCACTTCTTAATTGAGCTTTTGCGTTTGTAGTAGACATCGAGACTTTTAGTTGTGAGCAAATTATGGAAAAGCACCAAGTAGGTAAGGAAAGTAAATCCTTAACATACAGCTACTAGTTCCCCCTAATTGATGACCAAATTATAGTATGCAGGATGTTTTAGAGAGAATCGTGACATAGGAAAGTAAACTATATTACACACTCGGGGGGAGGAGGGGTAGCATGGGTTGTTCGCAGGCTCTGGTCAAAGGAAAAATCAAGCATCAAGAAACAAAATATCAGAGGAGGAATTTCAGTTCGTACACGAGCATATTCGATCAATGGACTCACTCTACACGACATAGTATTCAAAACGTCAATATCTGTAACCAGGATTAACCATTTCTCAAATGTGGAGAATGTGTGTTGAACATGCGAGACAATAGGGTCAGAGTTGTTAAAAAATACCCTTTCAACCATTCTTTCTTCAAACCAAAAAAGGACCATTGTGGCATGTGTACCATGTTTGACCTTATGAAAGTGTATGGTGTTTTAGGTAAACCGTTAAGTGTTAATCTTATTTCTTCCTAGGCAGAACACGTAGAGAAAGTACGAAAAGTAGCTTTTGTGCAAGAAAAGCGAAAATTAAGTAAGTTGGAATCCAAGATAAGAAGTATGTTGCAATATGTGATCTCCCAATTGTACTTTATATGCCATGAACATTTGCTGGTGAGCTTCTTTACATTTAAGCGGAAGCTTTCATGTTACAATTTGTCTCTTTCTGATAAAGGAGATGTGTGTTACTGTTGGAATGATACTTGGAGTAACCGAGGATGTTGTGTGATAGTAAACTCCGATGTTAATGTGCGCTAATGTTGATGTCACTTGCTACTTGACACATGTTGAGGGCGGTAGCAACTGCAACTGTCTTACTCTGTGTCATTAATAAGTGTCCTTCGGAAAGACTAGTCGCCATAAACCAAAATATTTTCGAGATAGAACACTCGCAAATGGAATCGGGCATGAGTCAAGCATCAATTGAAAATGCAAAACAAAAAAATACTGTGGTATGGGTGCCATCGCGGTGACATACGGTTATTCCCATGGCTAGAAAAAAGAGTCCATATTTTGTTGGGTCTTTTGTCACAATATCGGTGAAAGATTCTGGACGTGACGTTAAGCCCTAATTAATCATTAATCATTTGACCTCAAATCATCCGTAAAAACGCATTGCCTAATTATAAAAACTGCAATGAATGGTACTAGAATTAACCAATTGAAGTTAACATAGATTTTCGAACCAGGACGAAAGTATCTTCTTGAATCACGAAGAAAATAATTTCAAAGAATTAAAAGTGAAAGGTCAAGAGGGGAAAAGGGAAATTGGTCAACAACCAATGGAAAATGTTACGGTGCTAAACTACCAGCTCCAGTGCCCAAAACAGCTAACCATATCTTGTGTTCCGATAACCGATTATAATCGAAATCGATCGATTTCACATCAGGTTCTGATTATCGATTATGAAATATTATAATCGAACATCACTTTGAGAACAAAAAGTTTGTGTTAGTCGCTTTTTCAATGTGTGTAAATACAAACAAAAAACAGGAGGAGGCAAAGGTAACACTGCAAAGAAATGATTATAAGTTTTTTAATACATTTTAAAACCCTTCCAAAACTAACACAGTTCAATAGTAAGGATAACTTATTGTTCAGAAGTATTCAAAATGCATGTAAAAAAGATGCCAAGGACATTAATGACTTTTATTTCTAATTTTCTAACAGTCTACATCAACATTACACATATAGTCATATACATTTACTTAATGCTGGATGTTTTAATCGTACATGTAATTGAATGGTCTTCCGATAATCGATTATGACTTCTCTTCCGACTCCAAACACTAAGTCCATATCTCCTTGTGTGAAAGTTGACTCATACCTGAAGACTGGCCTGCAAATTATAGAGGAGTACTCTCTATTGAAACAGTACATACTTCCTTTATGATACTGTCGCATAAAAACTATACTTCTCTTACAAATAGCAGATATATAACGCTGTTCTAATCTTAAAACTCGCTTGTCACAACTTGCAAAATGTTAGTTGGCACCTTATATCACATGATCATCGACATGTAAGTGCCTATAGGTTTATAACACAACAAATGTTGTCATGATACTTTATGTATATTTTCATATGTATTCTGTTTGTGACTTGTGCGTACTAAATTGGAAAAAAATGAAAGTTAAATACATTACATCGTGACAAAGATTGAAAAACATGATTACCAGACCGAAGTATAATAAAGATATTCCTCGACGTTCTGCGTGCATTACAAAGAACACCAGACCGACCTGTCATAATGACTTGAAATGCAAATATTATGACGTGATTGAGATTGAAACGGTGCAGAAAAGATAGTGGGAAAGACAAAAAATGCATTTTATGTAGACTTTTGAGCTTGAACACGGCTCATTTCATGCAATAAATAACGCTTTCTGACTTTCTTTATTGTGTAATGTGTTTAACATATGCTACATAACAGAGGCACACATTCCCGTGTGTACGTATAACTAGGTTACGTTGATCTTATCAATGTATGCACATTTATGTTAATACGAATGTTATTTACATTAAAGATTCATTAATGATATCTGTCAAGAAATGTTTGATTAATTACCTCACAGAGAAACTTCTTTGTACAAGTTTTATAAGTTGGGAAATGTGCAAGACATGGTATATTGACAAACTAATTAAAAATTGATCTTCAAATGACGTGGTATATTGGCAAACTGATTAAAAAGTGATCTTGCAATATTGTTAACGTGCACAACATTTAAATTATGTTTTTAGATTTAAAATCCCCGCGGCTATTATAAGTATTCAAATTCACGTGGTAGAGATCATCTTGTCTCAGTGTCGACTTGCCCCAAACTGTTCCATGAGTGTTTCATCCACAATAGAACACTCTTTATAGTGTATTGAATTATTGAGTAAACAATATACGTCAACAGGGACTCGTTTTTGGTGTCATCTTGCAGTAAGGGTATGTTAAGTATGCCCATGAACGACGGATTAAATGTATTGACGACAGCACAGGTTTATAGGTATTATATTAAACGAAGAAAACAGGCACAGCGTAAGCAAATAAGTAATGAATATTCATTACACCACTCGTATGAGACCTTACGTATAATGAACTGACTTAGAATGTTAACCGTTACATGGCGAGCAGTTCTATAAGTATAGACAATATATAACTATATGCAACATATGAACTCATGCGATACATCCTTTTCAGCAGTTTTTGTATCTAGTTATTTTAACATTTCTAATAGATTCGTTTATTGTGTAAACGCCTAAACAGAACATTCCACAAAAAGGAGACATGCGCCCTTTTCAAGCATATACAATTTTCTGTTCTTTCAATCTAAATCTGTCGCAGATTGTGCATGTCAAAACCACCATCTGTTCCTTGCACAATCAAATGTTATCGAGTAATATATATGTATGTAATGTTCTGAATACCAGCCCACAATAAAACAAAATGCGCACTACAGTATAACGTTATATTCTAATCATGTAGTCACATAAATGTATTGTTAGTGGTTCTATCATGTGTTTATAGTCTAAAGTAAGACGTTTTGATCGCTCAGTCAGGAAAGTTTCAAGTTAGTGGTTTTAATCTTGTAGTCAGGAAAGTTTCAAGTTAGTAATTTTAATCTTGTAGTCAGGGATGTTTTAATCTTGTAGTCGGGGGTGTTTTAATCTTGTAGTCAGGGATGTTTTAATCTTGTAGTCAGGGATGTTTTTATCCTGTAGTCAGAGACGTCAGTAAGTCAGTTATTCACATGTAGAATTGTTTATACCATGTTGACATTATTACACTTACTTTGTTGAATAAATTTTGTTAATTAATGGATGGTTATCACAATGAAACATATTTACAGAGTATAATAATTAGGTTATGTATCTCACACATTTATAGAGTACATTATTACGTTATGTATATCACACATTTATAGAGTACAATATAACGTTATGTATCTCACATATTTATAGAGTACAATATTAAGTTATGTATCTCACACATTTATAGAGTACAATATTACGTTATGTATCTCACACATTTATAGAGTACAATATTACGTTATGTATCTCACATATT
>JAUMGZ010112773.1:0-17491 GCA_032359645.1 Pododesmus macrochisma
TCACGATAACAACATCTACACAACAACAAAAATCCCCAAATTGGCTTATAATTTACATTTATGTATATCATTCATTTAATTTTTTTCTTATAGTTTTATTTTCAATGATGTGTGTAAGGTCACACATTTAGATACAGATTCATTTGTCATAAATAGTGGGTATGACAAATAGTTATTGTTTGTGTATGTGGATGATAGCAGTGTCGTATTTATCCCGAATATATACGCCACTGGTGAGGTTTTACGTATGTAGGTTAAAGTGTTAATTATTCGTTTAATTAACAAGCATTTGGTTGAACTCGTTTAATAAAAATAAGGTTAATTGTACGATCAAGTTACTATGTTAGAATCTAAAGAAATCCTTGTGTTCCTATGTGGCCGTAGACATTTCATTTCGTTCCTATACCTGCGTCAATTTAGTTTTAAAAATATTACCTTCAGGGAAAAAGTTAAATTTGAACTCAACTTAGAAAGGAAGAATAAAACAATTAAAAAAAAAATAATCACAGATTAATTTCATAAAGATGATGCTCAAAAATATCGCAAAGTTATTTCGGGTAAAAAGTGCATCACGATGATATGGCATGTCTGCAATTATATCTTGATTTTAAACTCTTTACGTACAAATGAATTTATTGAAACTGTATGTCCTCGTTTAACAATTGTTGTATACATCACAAGTAGTTAAGAATATGCGTAGGATTTATTTAATCAAATACAAATTATTTAATATGTTTATATATAATTTAATTCAATGAATACAAGTTTGTTATGTGTTGAAATTAATTCAAATAAAACAAGTTAGTTTTGTATGTGTGTAGAATACAATTCAGTTGTATAAATCAGTTATGTGTGTAGATTATATTCAATTAAACAATTTAGTTATTTGTGTAGAATAAAATTCAAATTAGCAAGTTAGTTTGTTTGTAAAATACAAATCAATTTAATAATACAAGTGAGTTATATGTATAGAATATAATTCATTCTATCCTCGAGTATATCACGTATGTAGAATTCGTCTATTTATTCTAAAGTATGTTTCATATGTAATTCAATACATTTTCAAGTTATATATACGCGAGAAATATAATTCAATAAAATACACACATTATTATGTATATAATATAATATAACTATAATGTACAATTTATTAATACGTGTTGAATAGGATACTTGTATTATACAAGTAAATTAGGAAAGTATAGAATATAATTTAACAAATCTAAGGGTAGTTAGAATGCGTGGAATAAAGAATCATTAATACATATTCGGTGCATGCACATTACATAAGTGCTAGTTCTATACATTTTCTAAATTACAACTTGTTAATAGGATATATATATATGTATACTATAATTCAATTAATCTGTAATATGTTTAAATGTTTAGAGTACTAATCGACCAATCAATTTATCATCTGTGTATATCATTACTAATATTTAGCTTTAATTTCAGTAATATAATTTCACATTCATGACATATGTATCAGTTCATAAGTAAAGCCATAGATTGACATTAATGTTAAACGCTACATCAAATAGTGTATTAGAAAATATTTGTTTATGCAGGTATATTAGAGTAAATGATCTCACCTTTTACCCTTTGAATACGGCCCTTACATTGTTGTACTAGTTATTTCATTCCTTTCTGTTCATAGACTACCTCAAACAGAACAATTGGTCCGTATGTAAACCGGCGGTCACTTATTTAAACATCTCTGGACAATGGTCAGTTTGATCTGATAAATCATTACGAAAAACGTTCAATTTCAAATGCAGAAATGTTCGTTTAACAAGGATCAATTAAACTAAGATCAATATGTTTATTGGAAGAATAAAGAGTAAAAACGAAAGAAAAAATATTTGAAGGCATAAAGAAAAGTCTTAAAAATGATTCCATTTTTTCCGATATTGGAATTATCATATTTCTATAGTAATGACGAAGCCGGGCAGCTGTTTGACGGTTTGTGCGGTGTTACGTTGTGAGTTTCATATCGGTGACATAAACACACACCCGAGACTCTCACAGGCCGTGTCACACCTAGATCAACAGTGATCGACCAATCACAGCCGCGCTCTCTCGATCTCCAACAGTCGTAGAAATATGGTAAAACTGGGAAGACTTAGAAGGCAAAAACAGTCGTGTGTCACTAATCAGGAGCAAATGAAATGGATGCCTCCTCGTCCACGGTACCTCATAGTATGAGCACAGATAATATGATATCAGCGCACCGCTCAGGTAAATATTAATCCATTTTTTGAATTATAACAAAATTTCTTTTTAAGTTCTTGGCGCTGATTACAACGTGGAGAGAGATTTGGATGTGGCAGACCAGCTTTTATACAGTAGAGAGTAAATTGTGTGTAATTTGAGGCGTTTTGTGTAGTATTAGTGCCTGCATTGCTGGTTGGTCTCGCCTTTATTTAATTTGGCTGCCTTATCGTGAAATCTTTGCTTTTCAATTTTCTTTCATTTGCATCTAACTGTTCTAAATACCGTCATATGGGACCAAGTCTCGCACCTAATTTATTTAATTCTAGCTGCCCTGGGTACCAGATAATTATCCATTTGCACATTGATTCTTCATTATTATATATCTGTTAGATTTGTTGTGAGTCAGTTTTGCTGTAGAAGATGTGTATTTAGTCGCCTTTAGTGATGTTTTATATAAAAAATAAAAGTTTGATTTTTGTATACTTTAATTCATAAATTATATCGTTTTTATTGAAACTATTCTGATGTTTTAATTATTATTTTTTTTAATTCTTTATTACTGTCGTACGTTGTTTTCAAACTGCCGTTTGAAAATAATGTTTCAATTACTAAATAATTTAAAAATATATTATTATTTTTCATTTGATTTACAGATTTATTTCCGCTTTCGCAATTTTGATTTTTGTACGAAAAAGTCTTTAATTAAAGAAACAATATATGCATTTGTACATAGAGACATTTTATGTTATGGTCCTGGCTGTTTCTTCACATATCATGTTTTTATTTATTCAGTAATTAAAGAAGAAATCAACATGAATGTTTTGAAAAACAAAGATATGACCATGAGTCCGTCAAAAGATTCCTGTATTGGCAGTTCCGGATCCCCGGACAGTATGATTGACTCGGACAAACCTTCTAAACAAAAACGACACCGGACCAGGTTTACCCCGGCTCAACTTAACGAATTGGAAAGGAGCTTCGCCAAAACGCATTATCCTGATATATTCATGCGTGAAGAACTGGCCCTACGTGTCGGACTCACAGAGTCAAGAGTGCAGGTTAGTGATTTAGATTTTAATTTAACTTCAAACTTGAATTGATGTATTCAATGTTATTGTCCATCGCATTTTTTTTTTGCGCCGCACCAAAAGTCGGATCTAGACGGAGAGAACCTAACCGCAGTAATAAAAATAGTTTTTAGTCGTTTTATATTAAGTGGTGTTCGGTAATAAAAGACATCATTAACATTTAAGGAACAGTGTTTTTTGGTCTGTTTTACATTAAAAAAAACTACAGCTGAATTAAATTAAGACAGCACATCTGCTGGTCATCAGTAAGCGAGATCGTATTATTGCTTATTCCTTCTACCAAAGTTATCAAAACAGTATATCGCATTTTACTCTGGACTTAAGTTTTTAAGTATCGCCCAATTAATAAAATAACAATTTTAGTTTTAAATCGTTGGGTTGAAACACACTGCTACTATAAAACAGTGTTTCGTATGTGTTTTATCTAAATTCTCAAGCCAGTTATCAGTAAATTCATTGGCAATTAAATTAAATTCTTAAAGGTTACACTAATTATGAAGCATATAACTGATACTGTACCAATATACCACGCGTTATGTAATAGTTAACTTTACCGTATTATTTATTATTCGACATATTCATTTTCTCACGTTTTCGTTAATTATTTTATTACTCGTATTTATGAAAGTTAAGACAAGAGGAAATTTGTTAATTTAGTGCCGCGTAATTTGTGAACAACTCGACTATATTTTTATTCTGTTTATTGTGTGTGTTCGTGAAAAAGTACCGGCATTTAAACTAAATATATTCATTAATTGTTAGTTCTTATCCACAAACGTTAATGATTTAAATTCACACAATTTTTAATCATTTCTTTTTGATAAAAGCAAATTTAAGTCATACGTTATAACATATTCAAGTTGAAACAAATATTTTTGAATAAAGCTCATTAAAATTTCGCCTTAAAGCCAAGAAGACCTTTATAATGACCACCACAGGACATATTTCGAGTATAATTAGAGTCTGTAAAAACTATGACGACATCTTATGTTTAAATGATTACATATTTTCCGTCAAACTATTGAGTAACTTGTAAATAATTCTGCATCCATAATTCAGTAAGTTGTATTTTGTGTTGATAAACATAATAAATGATGTGCATTTACCAACTTATATCAATAATTGAAATAAATGTCTTATTTGATTAAATACACTATAACACAAGTATTCATCAAGGTTGATCAAGAGGTATAATCTTATTAATTTACTTTACTTATTAAACTTTCTTTTTTATGATGCGTATGAAATACTTCAGTTAAAGACAATTAGACATTCACCACCTTTATTCATCATTTAGTTTTAATAGAATAACTAAAAAAAAATGTGAAAATAAACAACAACAACAAAACGACAGATCGTGCAGAAAACAAAATAAAATGTAACGTAACGTTACGTTACACAACACAACACAACACAACACAACACAACACAACACAACACAAAATTACTTCTTATCATGTTCGTCATTTATACCCTAGTAGTATTATAAGAAATATAGATGTATATTAAGTACATCATAAAGCATATTTTACATTTGTGTATATGCATGCACTTTTATATTAACGTTAATTTTCACGTTTGACCGGGACAGCCTACGCAATCTAAACAAATTAAGCAACAAGTATGAAATGTTCACTTTCAATTCCTGTGCGCGCGCGCGCTTGTGTGTGCACGTGTGCGCGTGTGTGTGTGTGTGAAATACAGAAATTTCAGAATGAATTTCGCCTCAATATTTTCGTTTTTTTTTAACTTCGAAATCATCAAGATAATTGAAATTTGAGAATGTAGGTATTATTTTAAACTTTCCGTTATAGTGATAATGGATACCGAATTAGAGCTAATATCCTGTCGAGCTATATACGGAATATATAAGATGATAATTTTCTCAATCATGAAATAATTTCTAGAAATAGATCATTATAACTTATTGACCTTATCAATCACTAACTCTAACATTTCAAAACCCCGTGAGGTCTTCATGCATAAATATAACAAATGTGTGTTGACATTTTTATTTGATATACCTTTAATAATATTGATACTTATTGTGTTTTGATATTAAGGAATATAAAATAAACGGACACATACATATCTGTAAGATTTTTGAGACAAAATTAGACCTGTAATCTGATCGCTCCATTCATCAGAGGGAACCGACATACAATATATATCAATTTGGCTTTATGACAACTTAAAAACAAAATATGATATTATACAGAAAGAAAAAAATCACCAGCAGCATATCCATTGGTATGCTGTACCTACGAACTATATTTTTAAATGATATTATGAAATAAGATGCAGCTCTTGGGGCTTTTAGGAGCGATTTTCTGTTTTCTCGGCAGAAATCCGTCGCACCTGCGGTCACTGAAATGAGTACGGTTCACAGAACATTACAGCTTACGGCTTCAAATATATATTTGCAAATATAGTATGGGGCTACATTAGGCGAAATAAATAGAGGCGCATAATATATAACTTATGTTCAGTACTAAAAGACCATGATATCATATTTCTTTTAAACAACTTACTTTAATTTCATTTTAAATGAAGCAAGATGGGAATGTTTATGTCCTAAACCATTCAGCGTAGAGTTAAAAACAAAACAATAGACACGGACAACAATTAAGTCATCTTATAAAAACCCGGTCAAATTCTGCCATTAACATTTACCTATAGCGCAGTCAAGAAAATATAATTTGAGAAAAAACCGTGTGCCATTTTCTCTTTTTATCACAGAAGCAGGTATATATTGCAACAAATTGAATAACTTCAAGTTGTATTTGTTTGTTGTATTGACATGAAATCAACACGACACTTTAGTCAAAGTTCCATGTTTCTATTGAGTGATCCGATACTTTAAAGCTATGGTGAACGTGTTAAAAGTAGGCTGCTTTGAGAGTTGTATTTGCACAAAGCGGCCCTTTAAAGCTTATATATATGAGAATATTTATCTATATTTCAACAGTCGTCGGTTCGCCCCTTTTATCCTTGCCGATCGATTGATATAGTATGTGTTCACAGAAATACGGCGGAATAAACACAATTTACTCTTTTGTTAATTAAGTTCAATTAGTACAGATTTGGAATAAAAATAGAATTGGTTGACACCGTCTGACCATTTACGTCTGACCATTTCTGACTGACCTAAACTTTATCGACCAGAGGTCTTTGAAATTCAACAATATGAAATGATCGATGTAGAATTTAAGTCTGCCCACACGTTTTCATGACTTTTTCTCTCACTTAATATTCTTCAATGAACCAATTTAGTTATTTCGCATGATTCTACAGTTAGTGTACAGTAAATACTAGTTAACCCGATTGACTGTCATTCGCTAACACAATCTGTATCTATGTGTTCGAATCTTTTATGCAATACCATTAACTCGTCTAGTTTAAACAATATTTTATCTAAGAGTCATGTATAATGTTAAGTGCAGTTAACCGGGGTGGAGGTTGTTGTTGTTGTTGTTGTTGGTGTTATTGTTATAATCATTTGTCTCCCCAAATTGCAAGCAACATTCACAGTCTCCAATAACGGTCATTTTAATAAAAAAAATATTTAGAAAGTAAACTATATTGAAATTTAAATAATAATGCAGTTTCAGAATATTTACAATTCCTAAGAAAATTTTGCAAACTATCAAGAAAATCTCACTTTATGGAGTGTACAAAGAAAGAGAATCTATAGACAACTGGTATGCGAGATTCTTGTGTTTTTAAAAGCAATCCGGAAAATTACGTCATTCAATCCACATCGGATGAATTCTCGTAGAGGTGCGAGATTCATTTCTTATACCTGTGACAGAACCATATCCCACATCTTACCAGTGTGAGATGTTTCTGTTCCACATAGGGGGGTATAGTTGCGCCCAATGACATAATAGATACACACGAGTACCAATTTAGACATTGCGATCGGTTCTCCTCGCATGTGTCCTCCGCACCACAATTATATATATATAGATATTACGTAAAGTGGACGTCATCCCAGAATTACCGATTGTTAGACTTAGTCCCGCGAAAAGTTTTTTTTTTATTATTATTTTTATTATTCCACCAGAGAAACTTAAAATTTTGAGCTTTTACAAAATAAAACATATTAAGTAGTGTTTCAATACATTTTATCAATTTTATAAACGAAATTATGGAAAAAGCCAGTCACAGTAGGGGAGCGTGAACCATAAGATTGAACTGTCTAGTTTATATAATTTGTCGGGGAACACCAAGCTAGTATTGAAATACAAACGGGTGAGACGAAAAGCCAATTATCCGTGTGAGAGGACCTCGTCAAAGATTCCCGGGCTAATTGCGAAACAACTGTTATCAATGGCCCCAAAAGAGAATATATTTAGAGTAGACAGAACCTAGATCAACAAAGGTGGGGTCTAAAAAGGAACTGGAGTAGTCGAACATTGGCCTTATTTATAAAGGCCAGACGTACGCAGTACTAAAGTAAGCGTTAATATAAGGAAGTGAGTAGTTAGGGGGGATGTATGCTAACTGTTAAACTTATTATCTACATTAAAATTTAAATAATGACAGGATTGACGACAATAAGGCATAATAAAAGAGAAGTAGTTTAATGTGTTTCCATGGATATTCACTGTCAATATGAAGGTAGCGTCAATCTGCTGTGGTTATAAACAAAAGTTAGAGCAGGAAACCTCCCAACCTCCAAAAGCTGTATAGAACATATAGAAATTCTATTAAAAACAAATAGTTTATATTCAAGCCGGGTTCAGGTGTGAGAAAACCCTTGTCTTCGACTCATAATCTAAGGTTTCCAGGTGTGATTTCTCTATTCCTCATTGTAACCAGCAATAGATTCCTTTATTCTCACCTGAGTACGTGCTAGTAATTTTTTTTATTTTTAGTCAACTAGGTTACACAATCTAGAAGTCCTAGGGCTTAATTTATTCGTATGTAAAACCCTTACAGCATTAATAATTAAGTTAAGACTCTTGTTTAAATCTTACGCCTATAGACGTTTACTGATACATCGTTTTTTAATTATTTCGTCAAAAGTCTTAGACAAGGAATTATCTGGCACTATGGAATCACTTCTTTGAAAGGTAATGTTTAGTTAGTCACCTGATAGTTTGGAAGAGGAATCGGATTTTTATGGCACCGCTTGCTGGCTACAAGAGCCTTCCGCAGTTAATAGTAATTTTTGCCCGTTTGGCAACAAATAAACATAGACTTTAATTTTACTTTCGGAAAACGTATTACACAATAAAACCGTTTTGTAAGTCTCTTATAGTTCGGAAGGATTCGCGAGTCTTTGTCACTAAGAATGTAACGGCAATTTGCCTTGATATACGACCGATTCATGCAATGTAGGCAGTTCAATTAACATAGAGATGATTATATTTGCATCGGAGATGCCGAGTCAATTTACTTTTGACGGAATTCTAATTCCAGAATTAACTTTTCTCAGCGTCTTCATAGATCTGTTATACACTCGAGAATGCCCCAAATGCGACAAGGCGCGAGGTAGCTTCTCTCTTCCCATGCCGGCCGAGGAGCTTGCGTGCTGTCATTCCGAACTGTCAGACACGCGCGATGCGGGCTTGCGCGTGTCTCGTTTGAAGGACCCCTCGTGCAAACATATCACGTGTCATGTTGTTTACAGAATCAGTTATCTTTATAATTGACTGCTAATTTACTTCCGTGAGAATAATGACATTAGAAATAATTATATGAATTAAGCGGTTTTCACCACCCTTCTAAATTGAATTGTAACCGATACTGTAAGTTCATACTTGGTACCTGTATAAAAAAGAGAAAGGTGCGCATGTTTGTGCGCATGTCCCGTATTGTTAATTATTCTATGTCATTATCAAAATAGAAGATCCCTACCGCTACAAGAAACTATTTTTCAATGTTTTTAAGGCATATATTTTATGGGTTTTGTGTGTAAAAACCGAGTTTTTAAAATTAAAGTATCACACTAATTCTTACGAAATATATACGAAAACACCAAATATATTTTACATACTGAACGATTGTTATTTCAAATAATTATTTTTGAGCATAAAAAGTCTTTATGTCGGACTTGTCTTAAAAGCTGATTTTAGTGCCTGCATTGCTCCGAACTCGCTTTTATAGTGCTTTCTTGCTTTTGTAACACGCAGTCAACCTATTGTGAGCTGATACGTCCTAATTGTTTTTTTTTTAAATTTTGATTGCCAAATTAAAGAATCAAAACGACTAATAATCTTTCATCTGTATACTGACTTCAGGAATTTAATTCGACATTTTGTAATGCATTACTGACACAAACTTTATCAACAATCTAATTTTATAATATAAACAAAAATAAATATATAGATAACAAGAGATTTTTCAGGTAATTATACAAAAATACAATTTTTATTAGAATCATCTTGTCAAATGAGATTTTCAAGATAAGTGTTAAGATATCTTTCTGTATGTTAAAGTTAATTAAATTGAAGTCAATTTTTTCTGTATCTGTCTATTTTTTTACAAGCTTCTTAGTTTAACTTAGTTCCTTAAGCGCTTTAGTTTTATTACATTAATATGTTCACACCACTTAAAGTGATAGATTAAAATTCAAAACGTAATCGGTGAACTATCGGACAGTAAATGACGTTCATTTGCCAATATAAACGTTTACAAATGACCTGCGAATTGTCAATGACGTTCATTTGTGAACTAATCCATTTCCCAACTGCTCCATTTGCGACAATTATGACGTCCTATTGTTAAGGCTGAATCCTAAGAACTTCTCACAGTTTGCTTTGCAATAACGCATGTGGTAATTCAACAGATAGCTGTCTAGTTAATGTATTAACAGCGGTAATATTTATGCGATGCCTCCGTGCCATGCAGCGGAATGACACAGAGGCATCGCGGCGGGTGACATATGTGTAGCAGGAAACGCTTACCATATCGCGAACACCTGGTTTCGCTTCTAGTTTTTTTAAATAGAAGTTCGTAATGATTCTATTTTAAGTTAATAAATGTATATTTGGTTATTTTCTGTGTGCATACAACGTTTTCCTTTTGTTTGCCAATGCCCATGGACTTACGGCTTTAGAATATCGTTTTGGTTTTTGCGTATTTACTGCTTTACGAAAAAAAAATAATATATAGATCTTTTTTAATTCAAAAATTAAATATAATTATAAGCAGTTCACTTATTTTGAACGGGAACCAACTATAACCATCATCTCACAAACTTTACGAAATCACAATTCATTTCTCAAATGTTACTTAATCTCCCGTGACTTATAAGTTATTTGTCAGACATTTGTTTTGAACAATATGCGTTAATATTAATGTCTTAACATTTATAAAATCAATAAAATTGATTTTTTGTTAAACAAAGTTGACACTTTTATTTTATATAAATTTATTTTATATTAATCTTCTCGCTCCTAGCTAAGCACTCGACATTCTTGTTAGTAGAAGAATGGGTTGGCTAAAATTAGTGTTAGGATAATGTGACAAAGTGAAGTATCATGTCAATGTGTTTGCGGCGTGATATTGCAGTAAGAAAACATCATAAAGCCGCCATCGGTGTGCAGTCTCAAGCAGACACCGTCTTGACGTGACCTAGAAATGGGTTGAAAAGACGTTAAACCCCAATAAAACAAACGAACAAATTCAAAATATCATAACAATTATCGAAATTGTTTATTGAAATTAAGAATTTGTTTACATGTTTGAATCAAGTTAGTTTAATTTGATAACTTATTTTTCAAGGAGGTCATTTATTGCAATAAAGTCTAAATGCTTAAATTGTTTCATAAAGAAAGTTTCAAAGACATAAAATATATAAATATTTAGAAATTTCTTTAAAGAACAATCCATTATCATTAGCTGCTGACAATGGGAAGAGGTTTTGATAATATTTCCATACTTTTTTTAACCGAAAAATTTCCTTTGACAGTTTCAATTCATTGATTTTTAATAAGCTAAGATTATATTGATTGCTAAGGACCTAATAACATTGGCAAGGGTCAGCGCGAAAAAAAACAAACCGACATATTCAGTCTTTTGTTCTGAGATTTGTTAATTTTATTACCTGTCTCGATAAAATTAATACACTTTTTGAATTTAAATATACTATGCAATTTGTAAACGGACATAAATAAAACACATTCGAGTTTAAAATGTACCGGTGGAGTAAATATTTGTGATATAGTGTATGTTCGGAAGTAGCTTGGGTAATGGTATATTTTGGAAAGCATTATTAAGGTTTGGTAATGATATATATCGGAACGCATGATTAAGGTAGGGCAATAGTGTATGTTGGGAAGCATGAGTAAGGTAGGACAATAGTGTATGTTGGGAAGCATGATTAAGGTAGGACAATAGTGTATGTTGGGAAGCATGATTAAGGTAGGACAATAGTGTATGTTGGGAAGTATGATTAAGGTAGTACAATAGTGTATGTTGGGAAGCATGAGTAAGGTTTGGTACCTATATATATCTGGAAACATGAGTAAAGTAAGCACTAGTATATGTCCGATAGCAAAAGTAAGTTTGAACACTATTCTATGTCGGGAAGCATCACTTGGGCTATGGTTTTGTGTTATACCACAAGTGATACGGGTTACTTGCCGACGTTACTTTACACATCCGATGGCCATACGGACGTTACAATAGATCAAGACATTTTGGCGCTTTGTGGTTACAATTTGACAAGCGACCAAGATACTATTAACGTTTGTCAGGGTACACGTCTCTCTTTCACGATACTCAAGAGGACGCTACGTACTCGTTTCATATCCAGTTTATAATAGTTGTTTATAAAAGTTTCCCCTGGTGGCATTGTTGAGTTAACTGTATCACGCAATTTGATGATTTGTCCAAAATCACTATCTTTTATTCTGCCATCGCAGTCAAAAACAAACTCGTCAAATTTGTGCGAACACGCGACTTTGCATACAGGAATAGATCTTAATTGGGGGATCGACGCTAAACCGCTATACGAGACCCCCGCAGGAATATTTAGAAACATTTGCATATCTAAATAATTCCACAGTTTACATGGATTTCAACATAATTCTCATTTGACTGAAAACGTCTGTTGAAAGCATTTATTGAATAAGAAACGCCGCTAACGAATTTATGTTATATTTACGTACAATTGCAGATTGATTCGATGATTCTCTAACCACGTAATTTAACGATGAGAGTCAAAATATATTATGGATTCTTCTTGCAACGTTATTTTCTAGAATATTTCGTCTTGAGTTTCCACAATCTGCGTGCCTTACATTTTTAAAATCTTTATTATTAAAACTCCTATAGGTCTAGATTACAACTTTTTTTTATTTCAAAAATAATGTAAACTGTATTTTATCATTTATTCGATAACTGTATCATAGTGATGTCACTTCCGGTATTAAATAGACTGCCCTTAAATATTTTATGTATTGTTCTTACAGGATTATTATTTTCAGATGTGTTTTTGTGGTTCCTAATATGCATATTTTTTATATTTCATTTATAGGTTTGGTTTCAAAATCGTCGTGCAAAATGGAAGAAGAGGAAGAAGACAACCAATGTTTTTCGCACCCCGGGAGCATTGCTTCCATCCCCTGGGTTGTCGCCCTTTGGATCGATGAATGATACTCTCTGCACATTCCATCCGGGTGACACAAGATGGTCTGGCATGTCCGGAATGTCCGGGATGTCCAATATGAACATGGGTGGACACATGAACGGAAATCCTTTAGCACTGTCGGCGTCGTTGCCAAGACAAGGTTTTGGGAATACGCTTGGCTCTCAAATGTCTATACCTGGCCTAACCGACGTTACTATTGGTAACAGCATGGCGATGGCCAACATTGGGAATAACGGTCCCGCTATATACAGTGCTGGTTATGGGATGACTCCCACAAGCTGTGCGTCCCCTTTGTCCGGAGGATCGTCGTCACCAACTCTTCCTAATGCTCAAATGTCTTGTGGTATGCAGGAAATGGGAGAAACATGGAGGGGATCTAGTATAGCAACGCTGCGAAGGAAAGCACTCGAGCACACCGCAAATCTCACGGGATTTCGGTGAAACTAAGGTCATATATTCTATCCTTACTTCTTGCCACAGATGACTTCAATCGGTGCAATCATAATTGAGTGCTATATACTAAATGTTTTAATTTATCAAAATAGGCGTAATTGTAAAAAGTTAGCATAACTAAAAAAAAATGGAAGTGAAACCCCAATGATCCAGATGAGTCAAGAAATGAAAATATTAACTCATACTATATGTAAGACTGTAGAGAACTTTCATCTTGGTACATGCCTACCACGATTTGTAATCTATAACTACGGAACTTTGATCAAAGCCTTCAAGAGCCGTATACAACAGTTGCTCTTGGATTTTAAGGCAAATAACACGTTTACTTACGTTCATACGTTTATTATCAATATTTTTTAAGTGACTTTTGCATATTTAGTTTGACGTGTTATACGGAACAGTGCAATAGGACACGTTTTTGTTTGCCATAGTTGAAGTTCAGATATAGTAATGTACTCGTAGTCAATGGATACTTTACACATTTGGTTATTGTATGTTGTAATGTTTCTACGAAAAATGATTTTTTTTTCTTAAATATTTACGAAAATGCTAAGTTGAAGTGATTCAATATATCTTTAAAAAGGCAACATCACATAATTACGAGACAGTACTTGTTTTGTACGGTATCGAATTTAAAAGCTAGTTGACTTTTCACAATTAGTTCAGCATCGCATTTTCAATATGTAATATAGTCATATATGACGCTGTAGTCGATGTGAAAGCATTGAAATGAATTCAAGTAAAAAATTCTTGCGCATGCGTGTTATTAAGTTTATGATGTAATGTAGATGTTTATGGAGATATTATTTGTTAACGACTTTTGACTCTGTTTAAAAGAAGTTATATCGTGGAAACACATTATGTTATCTTGAATTGATGTAGATGACCTAATTGATAGTATAATTGGTTTTCTTTGCTGGTGTACTCACATGTGCTTGTTTCGATGAGCTCCCATAACACGGACTTGTGCACGTCTACGCGCGGCGATAGTTGTAGACTTGCACACGTCCGGGATATACGAGCTCAACGAAGCAATCACCATTGGATTTATCTACATGTATCTTGTTTTCTTCAATTTCTAAGGTATCCTTGGTTTATTTATTATGTGTATCTTTTATTCAATAACAATGTGATTAACAAGTATCCGTGAATAAATATTTCTGTCGTTATATTTATCATGTTTAAACTCCAGCGAGTTTTATAATATCTACAACTTGTTGAAATTCAATTATGACAAGTTGCAAATTCATAATGTTATATATATAATGTGTTTAGTTTGTGTGTTTATATTGCATTCGGTTAACTATGTGTGAATGATTGATTTTTTTGAGTCTATAAGTGACCGTATATTTATATGATTCTTTCATGATTTCCATGACATGTTTGTAGAGTTCATAGATTTTTTATAATTTATTTATTTATTTATTCATTTTAACTTTGTTGCGGCCACGATCGTTTTAAACTTTTTCATTATCATCCCTGAACTTGACCAGAATGAGACTTTATCATAAAACAACGCTGGGAGTAATCAACACTTTATTTATATATAATCAGATTACTGGATGTTCTTTTGTGTTCAGGTAAGCGGTAGGAGACCGGTACTTATTTAAGGGGCGGGGCAGGGGAGTGGATTTGCATACCAGTATACATACAAATACGGTCCTGAAATAACTTACGTCTCACTAATTTTCAAGAGAAAAAGTTTGTATCTGTGACATGGTTCGACCGAAAATATGTTAATTTGTGTCACTAGAATCTGCGGTATTTTGCTTGTTTGAATACAGTCATTCTTGATGGAAGTGATGCTATTCTCCGTCCATTTTTGTTTTGCTGTGCAGCTTTACAAAACTAAAGAGATACGTCAAAACACATTGCACTTTATATTTTGCTAATTGACATATAAATACATCATTACGTTACATTATAATTTGGTATTTTGCAATCTCCAGCAAGAGATTTGATATTTTGAACCTTAATAGATTAAGAATCCTTCCGGTTTCCGGACCGGAAATGAGCCTCTGTTTGGGGATTGGGGATTTTGAACCGTAATAGATTAAGAATCCTTCCGGTTTTCGGACAGGAAATGAGCCTGTGTTTGAAGATTGGGTATTTTGAACCTATATAGGTTTAAAAACAATTTTTTAGGTTTCCGGAAAGTGTTAAATCAGCACTCAACGTCACGGTAGAGATAGGTATGCATTGTAGTACCTGGTATTTGAATGGTCGTGCACTTGCATAGGGTATGTTCTGACATTTCCGTAGGTAAATTATCATGTGATTTTAATTGAACACTTTGTATTGTTTTCTTTTAAATTTTCGTTTGTACATGTAATAGTAAGCAAGTCATTATTATTTTGCATTTGAACGATCAATTGTTGTGAAATAAAAATATTACAAAACAAGATGGAGTTGATTTTCTTTATTATTATAAGTAAACTTTGTAAACCGACTTGACTGATCCGACTTAATGGTCATAAAATATCCTTCTGGACTGACTTTACTAACGTCGAAACAAGCCCTCTGGACCGACTTTACACAGCAGGCAAAATAAATTTTCATGACCGACTAAACACACCAGTTTGGATCATTCTTTATTGACCGACTCTACAAAAGTCAAAACAAGCTTCTAGGACAGACACGACAGTCCAATTAATTTTACATGACCGACTTTAATTAACGTTATAGCAGAAATAAAAAATTAAGATAAATCTTCGCAGATTAACACAAATCAAAACAAGCTTTCGAAACCGACTTAACATACTCAGTCCAAACATAAAGCTTCGTTGACTGACCTAAATTAATTGTTATTGTCACTTCACGTGATCTTGGACGGCGACTTGACACAATAAAAGAACAAAAACAATCCATATTTATTTGAGTAAGTGGCTCAGCGTGTTGTGTTGGCATATTTGGACCCAAATTGATTATTCACACCGCTCAATTCATTGAAATAACGTCCCGTGTCGCCCTGTGGTGTTGCTGGTCTCTTATCATGTTGCTAGATTTTGACAGATTATACATACAGGTATATTGATAGATTGTTCATACAGGTATATTGATAGATTGTTCATACAGGTATATTGATAGATTGTTCATACAGTTATATTGATAGATTGTTCATACAGGTATATTATATATTGATAGATTGTTCATACAGGTATATCGGTGTGTTGTTCATAGAGGTGTATTGATTGATTGTTCATTCAGGAATATTGATAGATTCTTATTATTGGTATATTGTATATTGGGTGGTTGTTCAAAGAGGTGAATTGATAGATTGTTCATGCAGGTATATTGTATATTGATAGATTGTCCATACAGGTGTATTGTATATTGAAAGATAGTTCATACAGGTATATTGTATATTTTTGTAGATTGTTCATACAGGTATATTGTATATTGATAGTTTGTTCATACAGGTATATTGCTAAACTGTTCATACAGGTATATTGATAGATTTTTCACACAGATATATTGTATCTTGATAGATTGTTCATACAGGTATATTGTATATTGATAGTTTGTTCAAACAGGCATATTATATATTGATAGTTTGTTCATACAGGTATATTGTATATTGAGATATTGTTCATACAGGTATATTGTATATTGATAGATAGTTCATACAGGTATATTGTATATTTATAGATTGTTCATACAGGTATATTGTATATTGATAGTTTGTTCTTACAGGTATATTGCTAAATTGTTCATACAGGTATATTGGTAGATTTTTCACACAGATATATTGTATCTTGATAGATTGTTCATACAGGTATATTGAATATTGATAGTTTGTTCATACAGGTATATTGCTAAACTGTTCATACAGGTATATTGTATATTTACAAATTGTTCATATAGGTATATTGATAGATAGTTCATACGGGCGTTTTGATAGATTGTTCATACAGGTATATTGATAGAGTGTCCACACATGACATATTGGTTTATCGTTCATGCAGATATATTGACAGGTTGTTATTATTGGTATATTGTATATTGGTGGATTGTTCATACGGGCATATTGATAGATTGTTCATCGGGTATATTGATAGATTGTTCATACAGGTATATTGTATATTGATAGTTTGTTCATACAGGTATATTGCTAAACTGTTCATACAGGTAT
>JAUMGZ010112883.1:0-17491 GCA_032359645.1 Pododesmus macrochisma
ATTCACGTGTGATTCCCCTTTGATTCACGTGTGATTCCCCTTTGATTCACGTGTGATTCCCCTTTGATTCACGTGTGGTTTCCCTTCGATTCACGTGTCAACTCGCTTTTATTTCTACGTAATCTATAGTTTATATAACTCCTACAGGCAACCCGCATCAACAATGGCAACCTTGTGCAAGGGCCAAAACATCAAAATTAAACCGTGTGCAAGGACATAAACATAAAAATAAACAATGGCGACCTTGAACAAGGGCAAAAACATCAAAATATCAACAATGGCAACCTTGTGCAGGGGCCAAATCATCAAAATATCAACAATGACAACCTTGTGCAAGGGCCAAAACATCAACATATCAACAATGGCTACCTTGTGCAAGGGCCAAAACATCAAAATATCAACAATGGCAACTTTGTGCAAGGGCCAAAACATCAAAATACCAACACTGGCTACCTTGTTCAAGGGCCAAAACATCACAATATCAACAATGGCAAAACCTTGTATAATGGCCAAAACTTCACAATGTCAACAGTTGCTACCTAGTGCAAGGGCTAAAACATCAAAATATCAACAATGGCAACCTTGTGCAAGGGCCAAAACATCAAAATATCAACAATGGCGATCTTGTGCAAGGACCAAAACATAAAAAAAAACAACAATGGCGATCTTGTGCAAGGGCCAAAACATCAAAATATCAACACTGGCTACCTTGTGCAAGTTCCAAAACATCAAAATATCAACAATGGCGACCTATCGCAAGGGCCAAAACATCAAAATATCAACAATGACAACCTTGTGCAGGGGCCAAAACATCAAAATATCAACAATGGCAACCGTCTTCAAGGGCCAAAACATCAAAAAATCAACACTGGCTACCTTGTGCAAGGGCCAAAACATAAAAAAAACAACAATGGCAACCTTGTGAAGGGGCCAAAACATCAAAATATCAACAATGGCAACCGTCTTCAAGGGCCAAAACATCAAAATATCAACAGTGGTAACCTTATGCAAGGTCCAAAACATCACAATATCAACACTGGCTACTTTGTGCAAGGGCCAAAACATCACAATATCAACACTGGCTACCTTGTTCAAGGGCCAAAACATCAAAATTAAAATACCCACAAGAAATCATGAACTCTGAAAAAAGAGGTCTCAATTCTGATGAAAGTATCTTGTATCAAAGAAAATTTAATATAAACAACAAGTATCAAGCAAACGTTTTTTGTTCTACATCACTGTATCGACCAGATATTAAAGTAATAAAACCAGAATCCAAAACAACTTTAGAATCAGAAATTTCACCCTCAAAAAGTTTACTTTTGAACTCTTAGGACAATAGTTACAAAAACTGTAGAATTTTTTGAAAAGTTTTCTTCAAAACAACAAAGTCGTGAAACCAACCTTTTTGAAAATAGATGTGTGTAGTTAAACCATGAATTTGAAGTATCAAACTAAGTTCAAAAAGAAGTAGCAAATTGACTTTAAACACACATGTACTTTTGTGACACATGTGTGTGTCGGCGACTTTTTTCTGTCTGACTGCTCTGTCAGTATAAAGAATACTAAAACGTGTATAAGATTGAGTTTTTATTCATAATATACCTAATTATGCTGAATTGTAATCAAACATAAGAAGACAATAAAATTAGTTCATAACAATAAACAATAATTTGTGTACAATTAAATAAACTTCCGGATTTAGTTAAGTTTGTGTGCTCGTGTAACATTTGTTTATAATAAATAGATCATTTGTAAACACGATTTTCGAGATACAGTGTTGTATGACTTCGCCAAAAAATACATAAAATACACTTAGGCAAACACTGGTTTTTGTCATGGAAACTTGTTAGTTTGGCAATCGAACCAAAACCTGATTAAAATCTTTGAATTGTAATTTGACCCAGTGTTTTGTATGGTACGATATTTCTTTACAGCTCGAGTAAAGCACACTTGTTTTTATCTCCTGTGGTATCTCACCACCGAAACATTAGCACTTAAAATAATACCACCAATTGTAACAGATATAAATTAGACCTTAACAGGTATACAAAAATAATTGATCTGAAAACGACTGTTAACTTAAAAGTTGGTACATACAATATAATTTCACACTGTACTCAGGCATGATTTTATAACTTTTTAGGTTTCTACGAAATGTCTTTTTGTAGAAATATTTTGAGTCGTTTGAGTTGTGTTTTTACAAAAAGTGTAAAGTTACAAAAAGCTCACAAGTAAAATCCAAAAATGCATTTTGAAATAAATATGGCAAATTATTTGCATAATGTCACATTTTGATAATGAGAGAAAATTGCACCAAACGTTCAAAAATATGACATTGTTATACGTATGTTGACTGCAGAAACTGCGGTCCCTTTGTGTCTTCAGCAAGGTTTTGTAACCGCTGTATTTGGGAATGGTTCCCTGAAACTAGTGGTTGAAGTCCATCCATTGTAGTATATCCGTCCTCATCAAGAAATTCTCTATTGGGTGGGGTCAACACGACTCCCAAACTTCTTAGTTTGTTTTCAATTTCGAGAGATTCCGAAAAGTCAGCTCGTTTTTGTCTGTTTGAAAGCAGAAAATAAAAGTTTTCTCGCCTTTTTGAGGATTGAACTTCCTTGTCCTCAACACAGTTTAACAGATCTGATGTGGATATGCATGTATGTGACAATGAATGACTAGGATTGTTGCGCTCCTTTTCTCGCCTCACAGAATCGAGAGTTCCGTATCCGTCCCACGAGGCAGATCGAGAACGGTAAGTGGAGGTATCCATCCTGTGAGATGACCTTGAGGTCGAAGTCACACAGAAGCTTGCCCTATCTGGTACGTTAGCGTTCACGTCACGCAAGAAGTATTTCTCTGGACGGTGCTGTCTGAGATCACAAGTGTTTGTCTGAGAAACTAACTGAGTTCTGTCTGAAGTAGACGATGCTCTGAGGCCATTGTGCTGCAGTGGTGGCTGCGATTGAACACGCGGTCGCATTTGAGGTCTTGTTTGTAATTGCACATTTGATTGTCTGGGTTCGCGGGCCTCAGAACGACCTCGAACACGATTTGGAACACCTGGAAGGGGTCTTGATTGACAGGTGTTTTCAAATGCTTCCCTAGGACGGAACTTTCCGGCTGGTTTTGACTGTTGAACAGGAAGACTTTGAAATTGTGGTGAATTTTGAAACGCAGAAACACTTTGAGCTTGCAGTATATTTTGAATATGTGGCACCGACTGAAAATGGGGCACTGTCTGGTGATGATGACTCGGCTTTGTCTGAGGACTATTGCTATTGACCACTGGCGATTGATGATTTCTGAAAGGTTGTTGTTCCTGGCGAGGGGATTGTGGAGGAGGGTGAGAAGGCACGGGTGGGGCACGAAGCATGAGTGAATGGTTGTGAATGTTGGTGTTTGGTAAAGAAAGTCTATGATCATTCCTAGCCGGTAACGCTGGAGCTTCGTAAGGAACAAAAGCACCAGGAAATTCTGGAACCTTTCGAAATTTAGGAAATGTAATTCCATTCATTCGCATTTTCACGAGATCATCGTACAGAAATTCATCCCCGGGAATCGTTTCATAGACGTGGTCGTCTTTGTGATTTCTCTGGGGTGTCTGACAACCCGGAAGCCGTGTTGTGGCATAAGGTGTGCATTCTGGGAGTCCAATTGACCAGTTTCCGTTCATAATCTCGTTTGCATTCATTGTTTGTTGGTGATCAGTATTATGCGATACTTGTCCTGTTTTGCGAAAGAATGAGACTTTATTCCAGTCTATATGTCCCGACACGGTCGGGTGATCTTGTTCCTCGTAGCTTTCGGGTAATTGTTGCACTGATGCCCGAGCACTATCTGAATGTGGCAAACAACGCTCAAAGTCCGAGGGGTCGGACCCCAGAGGGCGCCTCAAACATTTCACTGTTATTTTCTTTGGCTCGTTATTGATAAAACTGTCTAAAATGTTTGAACGACTTACTTCATCTTCAACATTTTCGGCGGTAGAATTGATGAACGATGCATTTGGTGTACTAGTGGGTGTCATTGGTGTTGTCGGTGGTGTTTGTGGGGTACCATCTTGTGACATGGTGCTACCCTGACAAACTGGAGGCGAGTTACGGCGCATCTTCCTCGTTTTCTTTTTGCTGTCCGGAGAATTATCTTCAGTTTGTAGGTCGTGAATTATTTCAAACATTGTCCTCGCCACTTTCGTTAGTTTGTAATTATGTCGTTCCTTTGGTGTGAATGACGTAGGTGATCCCTTACTTTTGTCTTTTTCCAGTTTACTTTTCTTATGTTTAGAAACTGGTTTCTCCTTCCGTTTTTGAGTTTTTGCTTTCGCGGATCTCTCTGGCACAGTTGCCATATCAATTTTTGCTGCTTCCGGTTCCAAATTTTCTTTTGAAACATTTAAACCTTCCGCGTTGTGACCAGAATCTGACATTGAGAAGTAATCCGTCAGATGCCCGGTGTCGTCACCGCCCTTTTTCTCTTTATTTTGCTTGTTATTAAAGAGAATTGTGTCAATATCAGCCTCCCGCGTGGCTAGAGAATCACTTTCATAACCGCTAGATATAGTCACGGGGGATGACTCATTAGAAGAATTACATAAGTCTGCACTCACATTATGCACAGAGTTTTTCTTCCTTGTCATGTTTATATCCAATGGTAAAGATTGTGGTGGTTTATTTCTCATAAAACCATAGTCATTGCTTCTTGAAGCCTTTTCTTCCTCCTCGTTTTCCCTTGAACAAAGTGCTTGATTTGAATTAGAATGTGTCATATTGTTGGGACAAGAACTTCGAGTTGACATGACGGGTAAAGACATTGGCTCTCGTGTCTCCAGCAACGACTCGTCAACTGAAGTTGAATGTACCAGTTCATTTCGTCGTTGGTTCCTCGTTAGATGAGGTGTCGATCCGAATATTTTCATATTGTTTTTACCATCATACGGTAATATTCCGGACAGACGAAGTTGGTTCCAGCACTTACTCTGCACACTAAGTTTATCCGTTACACACGGTTCGTGTCCATTACAACAACACTTGTTGTCTGTGTCTGTGATTGTCTGAAGAGCTCGCACGTTCACAGCTCCGATGTGTCTCTCGTTGTGAGAAGCCTGTGTTCGTACAGGATTTCTTATACTCCACTGATCCTCCAAATGATTAAGACACTTATTCTCAACATTAAATGACGGATTATAACGCTCGCAGGTCTCATTGTTCTTTTCTTGTGTACTGGTTTGTTTATGGCGAGGGGAACATCCCCAAAACAAAGCACCTTGCGGTTGCGTTTGAAAAACTGAAATAATATCTCTTGAATTGGTTGCTTTATCTGTTCCTTCAGAATTAACACATTTAAATGGCACACAGGCATTGGCATTGTTAGTAATTCCCTGCTCGTTGATATCATGCATTGTGTTTGTTTTTTTCTCGCACTGATCAGTAAGTTGGATCTTCAATGCCTTCTCGTCATTAACACGTCGGGTATTGAGTTTCCTCTGATTGCGGTGTGATTTGGTTTTCTTTGTCACACGAAGGCGGTTGATTTTTGCTATCTGTGCAGAAACTATTACCGCTGTGCTCTGACTGTTTAAGAAGCACTGGTCTGCTCCGACAGATTTTCCGTCTTTGTTGAGATCATAAATTGTTCCCAATACAGTCCGATTTTTATCACTCTGATTGTGAGTAATTTTCAGTTTATTGTTTAGTTCATTTCCATCATATCCCGTGAATCGTCCTTTCCGGGGAGTACTTGTTATAAGTGGACCCCGGAAGTCGGCTTCAACGTTTTTCTTGGTGCAGTTTGCGTTTGCTACGATTTTTGGGGTTGAGATGTATGACTCGATGTCGACACTGGATGACAATATAGCCTTCGCTCTAGTAGGATGCCTCAGACAAACAAAATCTTCAAAGGTCACATACAGCAACCACATCTGATTGGTCAGTCCCGAACTCTGAATGTTGAGCTCAACCTGCAATACAAAAAAGTACAAAATCTCTTTAGTATTTAATTTCAACAGTATAAGAAAGCAGAAGTAGTCGGTGTTCTTAAAATAGTAATAATAATAAAACAAGGGAACCGTAGATTGAAAATACAAGAAAGAAATCTTAAATGAGATACCAAGCTATGTTCTGAAGAGCATGCACGTTTGCACCCATTAGAAACACCTCCGACGTCTTTCCTGAAACATCAGCCGCAGAGTTTCGAGTGTAGTTGCACTTCATAAGTATGGGTTTTATTTAATATTACACCACACGAATTCCACCCTGTCTACAATACAATATGCTTCATAGTCTACAAAAGCATCACAATGTATCATCTACATATCCAACACAAGAAATTGTGATCAAATAAGACGGACGAAATCTCTTTGAAATACTGCACAAAAGACGTAGTCGTGCGTGGTGCAATATTTATCCATACAGGTTTTACCAGACGACACACTCGTGTAAGAAAATATTGCAGATGCAAAACTCACATACTCATACATGTATACGTATACGTCATTTAACTTTTATCGTCTTGTAATTTAATATTTTATGTAGCCTTTGCCGGGTTTTCATCCATAAATTATTTTATTGTAATTTTCTTCTCGTTTCAGCGTTTCGCTTTCTTTATGCGGCCATTGGAGTGTTTCACCTTGTAATTGTTGTCTGTGCTGATTCTCGTGTCGTTTATCATTGAAATTTGCATGTAAGGTTACAAGACGCCAACAAGCCTCGTTTTTAATGTCTCCCTACATTTGTCGCACGACATAAAGGTGACAGAACGCTGATAATTTATATAAACATCAACCTTTCTAGGTAACTCATTTTTTATGTTTCACTACACATATAAGATATGTAGTTTGTTACTTTGTATAATACTACGAGCCTGGTGTTGATTTCATAAGCAAATGTACAATGGGCGTCAAAAGCACTTGGTAAACACTGTGTATTTATAGTTGGGTTTGTGCGTTTCTTCAATTTTGGGGAAAATAGTTAATAAGAAAAGGATATTTGGAAAACAGTTGAGAACAAAAAAAATTATTTTGGGAAAACAGTTAATAACATTTTAAAAAGACAATTTGGGAGCTGGGTTGGGTTAGCACAGTAATAACAAAAATAAAATTTCTGGGGGACAGTTAATAACAGATATTATTTTGAAGGAAACATCAGACAACAAAAATGTGCATTTTGGGGGAAGCAGTTGATAACAAATTAAAAGTTTTGTGGAAATGTTGATAGCTCAAAAATATACAAGTAATATATACTAATATGAAGTAAAAGTACCTATCTTTAGACACACTAACCCTCCGTGGTTTAGTTTGATTTGTAATGTAGGGTCATTGACCATAAGTAAAAATAATCATATGTGTTTGGTATGTATCAAAACACATTACAAATTAAAAACCATAGTATCAATTTAAACTATCTACATACACGCCTTAAAATGTGTTTATTTTTCATCTAAAATATATACTCCACAAAGGAACCCGTGACACCTCGTTCCTTGTAGTACAATTTACCTAAACTCAAGCGTCTGTGTCGGAAGCGTCTTTGACCTACAGGGTCAAATTCTTCGCTTGATAAAAATGCTCTTCCTTTAAAAAAAAAAGTTTAAATGTATTCAGACCCTTGCCGTGAAAGTGGAACTAATAACTGTTATAATATCGCTGAGATTTCTATCTATTCCAGTTTAATATAGATAATTAGATAGTCGAGTGTTTCCCTGCGGCAATACAATCTGGCCGTGGTAAATACACCCGTAGTTATATGGTACATTGCATTATTGTAAGAAGACCTGCTCTCGGATAGGTTTCAACCTCGGGTCGTCATTGTCCCCAAAATTGTTCCTTGAGCTTATCTGGCGATAATGTAATTTAGGGAAAAGTTAAGATACCCATCAATTTCGCCGGGGTTTGACAATTTGACTAAGGATCGAGATTAATTTTATTTATTGAGATTGTTGATGGTGGGAGTCTGTTGAGTGTTGTCACAAGTCCATGACCAAAACTCTTTCACTATGAAATAGATTCTATTACTCCTTGAACGGAACACATTCTATTACTGGTGCTATAAAAATGTGTTTGATCATTTTATTGCGATGGAACCAATTCTATTATCGCCCATAGAAACTAGCACTGTGACACGTGTTCAAATGTTCACTTTGTATATAGCGATGTAATATATTATTTCGCCTCTAACTCTGCCAATTTTACGACCGTGACATTTTCATGGTTTAGAACTCCAAATGATGTCAGTCGCGTCCTATATTAAAGTATCCTTCCTGTGTCAATTATACGTCTTTTGTCAAAGAAAGACGAGGTTATGCATCACCAGGAACTTTTAGTATTGAAAGTTCCTGGCATTACCTCTGATTTTAACACAACTTAATTAGGAACAAGTTTACAGTGTTTTCTTCCTACAAGAAATCTTTGCAGATAAAATTGACTAATAGAAAATGGCAGTCGTTCGACTGGCATAGAACTCCGCAATCACGTATTATTTGATGTATCAAGAACTTGAAGACAAGTAAACAGCTTATTTTAGTGTCTATTTTTATAACTTTCCAGTTAGTGTATTTTTTTCCCAAAAGAAATATTTGCAGAAAAATTAAGCCAATAGGAAATGGTAATCATTCGGCTTGTAGCACTTTGCAATCACGTTTTATCTTAACAAGAACTTGAAGACGAGTAAACAGTGCATTGTAGTGTCTAAGTTCACACCTTGCAGCCATAAGAAGTTTAATGTATAAATCTTATTAAGCGTATATAGAGAGTAGCGTGTTCACAATAAATGAACCAACTTTATGTTTACTTTCACACCGCTTTAAATGTCAACTGTTTTTATACTGATTTTCCTGTTTAATTTAAGATATATCACGTGTAGACTCGGGCTTAATTGATTGATCATCGAGGTTGTAAAACCTAGTGTCACGAACTTAGTCAGAATCGTAATAATTACATTTAAAAGTTTGGTGTCGCCTTTAGGTATAGCTCGATTGTTAAAGTTTTATCACAGTGGTGTAGTTTTTATCTTAACACACGGTGATGTTAATCTGACATGGATTAACTCCCTGTCACTGGACATTCCAGTGTCATCTAACCGTGGTGTTAACACTAATAGCGAATGACGAAAATATAAACTAGAATTAATCCTTTTTATGAAGGGCAATAGACTGGTTACCTCCCTTGATACGCTAAACATCACACAACTGGGTAATCACTTAGAAGGGCAAACGATTGAAAAGTTGACGCGCATTTTAAAAAGCGAAACCTATTCATAATTTTTCAATAACACGATGATAACTCTAGGCTGCAAAACAGCTTTAGGTCACCAGAGATGTAGATCTAACGCATTCAATCGTTAATGAGGTCACATATTAAACCAGAGATTGAAAATTCGACGTGTATTGAAGTGAAACGTATTCACAATTTTACCATAACGCGGTTATAACTTTGTGTTGAAAAACAGCTGTGATCTAAATCTATAATCAACGCACTCGGTCGTTGGTGAGGTCACACATTTAGCTAACTTCTGTTGAAGCTCTCCGGCGGCTTTTAAAATCGAACTTGCCCCACGGCTTTAGCTAACATTTAGCCAGATATGGAAGTTTGTCATCGCAATCTGATAAAACAATAGGTGACAACAGGAAGTATACAATGGATGCGTATTCATCAATTGCTTGTGATATACAACACACATCGTACATCACACCTACTGAACCTGGCTTTAATTTACCTCCAGGTGAAAACAAATGATACACAGGTAAAAATCTGTAGCACATCGTGTGTAGCAATAAGGGAGATGGATGGCAAATGTCAAACCGAAAATTGATCAGGGTCTGCGAGCAAAACTATACAGGTGTATGGAGACTCGGAGAATTAGGTATAGTCGACTGAAAAAACACATGTCATAGAAACTTAAATTACACAATGTTATTCAAAATGTGGTGTCTGTAATGTTATCAATTGTTACATAATCGGTGTATATAGGTATAAAGCATTATGGTACAATAATTATTTTTTAGACTTATATCTATATAGAGTAATGTGACGTTTAAGCGACATTCTTCATTTTCGGTTGTTAATATTGTATATGTAAATTACACACAGCGTATCACAGAATTATGATTTTATAGAAAGTAAACCTAAAAAAATTAGATAAAACAATCCTGATAATAACGTACTGCACCTGTGTACACAACAAGACTGAACAAAATCAAAACGTTGATAAAGAGGAGAGAATTCTTGACATACCTGTTCAGTTGTCTATAAACCGGAGATACAAGATAGCTGAACAAATCATTGTTACAAATGTTAGCATATCACAGTGACATTCTCTTTAAGATAACTTGCACATCATAACAAATGGTTAAAAACGTGAATAATAGACGAGCGACATAGTGACTCTATCACATGCTAGTGCCAATAGTATTAACTTTTGTGCAGACCGCCCACATGTACCTGTAGAATCCAGGTATTTCACAGGTGTTAATGAACATGGTCAATACGTGTGTACATAGTAGTAATTAATTATTCAATTATCTCTTTGATCTCAGACAAATATGTTACAGGACGGACTGGCAGACAGATATTTGTATTTACGTCTCACCTAATGTACAAACAATTGTATTACACAATTTAAAACATAATTTAAACAGTACATAAGCCATTCTTACAAGAATTATGAGAGACGATTAAAAACACAAACATCATAAGCTACCACTACATATATTATTTACAATACTATTAAGAGTAAAATCTCTAACCAGCTTTCTTGTTTTATGTCATACAAAAAATTCTGTTTTAATTAGCACACGTTTAGTTTACTGTAAATAAATATTTTAATAATTTTTAAATCAATAAATCAAACAGCTGTATTTTTACTTTAACCAGTTGAATGTAGTGATCAATGTTTCCGTCAAATATAAACATGAACATCTGTATATGTCTTCAAATACTTTGTGAATATCACTGCTTGTAATAGACTTGTACTATGCAAGCTGATATAACAAAGCTTCATTTGATTTTAGACACTTTGTTAAAATAATTAACCTTTTGTATAAAATCAACACGTACATACCTTTGATTAGAGTATATCCTTTAGTTAACGCAGTAAAGAATTATTCCTACTACACATAGAGCATGTAAACAAATGAATGTCGATTTCTACTAGAGCATGTATATTTCAGCTTTAATTTCTTACTTTAACAATCAATTAATCACTGTCGGATTTCGTTAAGATTTCAGCATGTGACGTGACGTTATTGACTTAAATGTTTTCTTAATTTTGAAGATCTCTCCATCAAAAACGTCAACACATTAGATCATATCTACGGGGCCTTACTGACAAGAGAAACGCTACGGGTATAGATGTCCGCTATACAGCTCTTGTCATACCTTATTGACTTGATTAGTTCCTTTTTAAACCAATCTGATGTTATCGGCGTTGAGTGTTTTAACTTTGAAAGAAAAGATGAAAAACGTATAGATACACCCGCGATAAAACAACGATAACAGTCAATCATTGCGGGACCGTGTTCGTGTACTATTGATTTAAATTTCGACTACAGAAGTTATCAATTAAAGAAGAGAGAAAATCAGAGGAATCATTGTAAGATATAGGGCCGTGGATAATAGAAACGTTAAAAATTACTGATAAGGTTTTATTTAAAAGGGTAAACAATGGAAAGATTGCATACATGAATAATTTCATAAATCAAATCAAAATCTTTTAAATATATAAATAATAAATAAATAAATAAATAAATAAATAAATAAATAAATAAATAAATAAACAAACAAATAAATAAATAAATAAATAAATAAATAAATAAATAAATAACTTATTTACACTCCGTGTGTGACCTTTGGTAATTAAAGGATATTATTAAAGTACTGACATAATTGTAGCGCATTTAAAATCATTCTTACCTATTTATGGCTGATAAACTCCATAAAGATTTGTTTTTTCGATGTGACACATTTTGATCACATAGTAAACCTCCAAAATGAAGTATAAATTTGACTTAAATCCAAAGGTAGAAACAGGTTATGATAGAATTAAAAATACATCCATTCACAGACACATACACAGGTAGAATAAGTTGTAAACTATATCATAACAGAGGACAGCCGAGGTGTATTAACAGTGTCTGGTACAAGCGTCATGATACACCTGAGAACTGTCTGTTCTAATCAACGTGGGCCGTACTCAGGTGTTACCGGTCTGACAATCCTCGGCTAAGTCCGTCCTGCCGTCGTTGACAGGTAGAATAATCACTGAGCCGTGGAGCTATACCAAGATTACTCGTATGTACAGAGCCGTTTCTCTCATTTACAATGGAGGCGCCGATACACAATGAAGATACACAGTCAATAACAATAAAAATAAGCACAATGAAAGATAAATTTAAATACTTATGTCCCTACTGAATGGATCGATATCCAAAACCAGCGCTTAAAAACGGTTAAAATTGTAAATAAAAACTTGAAATCAGCAAACTCTTGAATAGTAGTATCACGCAAAGGTATCATTTGATTTGTTTCAAATTACAATGTTCTAATTTTTATTGACATGGTTTGCGAGATGTACCGATTGGGGAGGCAATAGGTCGGTAATGTGATAATAGTCAGTCATTAAATATTGTTACGCAGTCTGGAGAAACTGAAACAAACGCGAAAACATTTCGAATGGATACCAAAGCTGATAAATACATTTGCCCAAGCCACGTATCACATGAAACCTCCCTAGCGAGATTAATTTCAGTTTTCAAGATCACCATGAAAAGGGGAATCATCGACCATCAAATTCCACAATCAGACTTTCGGCAATGGTATGACCATAGATAAAATCGAGTGAAATAAGAGACAGAGCATTGAGTCTGAACAATACTGAAATCGAATTGCGAGGCAGACGAAGAAAATATAAAAAAAAACCAATTCTTCAAAAATCATAAATGAGGAAAATGTTCGTGCATTTTGGTTAAAGGAAAGGTAAACTTTTTTGGTTTAATCTTGTAAAATACAATCGAATAATTAGTCCATTAAGAAACAACTTTTCTATTACTTCTCTGTGTTCGTGCTTTAGTTTAAGGCTTTATTCATCTCCATATTTACGTGGTTGCCAAAAACAACGGTTTTTCTAAATTGTCGAAGTTTTGTCTCATCTGATATTAGAAACCCCAAATAGAATTCCATGGTATACTAGTAAAAATTAAATAATATATAAATATCTTTCCACGTCACGTGTTAAGATGCGTGCGCATAACCGTTTTAACTATTACGATTAATTACGTTGTCTAAGTATTGTTTTAACGAGTATATTATTTTTTTCAGTTCAATTCAATATTTTGTTTATAGTGTCACGTTATTATTAGTATGATTTTACTATACTTGATCTTTATAATGTTTTATTTATTATATTACGTTGAGCAAGATCTGGGGTTCGGGACGGGGTAATTCACACACAGTTTTAGTTCCTTCCTCTTATGAATATCATACTTATTGGAGGCATGATTCAGGTTGCATTTTTGTATTATTTGAATCGATCTTTCTACAGTTTTATCAATTATATTACTTGTAAGGACTCAGTCTTTGCGCTGTTTTTCTTTTATATTACTTGGCCTTTGTACTGGTTTATTTGATATAGATGTACTATTTTGAATTAATCTTTATATCTTTACTTTGTGTTTTAACACAGAAAATTAAATATGGCTTTAAAGAGATTGCTATAACATAATTGTTAGTCAAAACAAGAACACTTTCTTTGATACGAATACAATTTGAGTCTTAAATCAATTGAGCCATGTGTGTTTAATGAATAAAACATTTTACTAACGTTTAAATGTAAATGACAAAGAACATTGATAAAATAAGTATGTTTATATTTCGTACACACACAACATGGTAGATGTGAAGTAAGTATATAGATGAACGCTTTGACAGGATTATGTGACGGACTTTTTATACCAATGTTGTCATTTCGGTGGTGCAGGTTCAAACAGCAAACAAGCAGAGAAATCTCCACCTAATTCTATTTGTAAAAGCGATTTTGGATTTTTAAATAAGTAACACAGAAACATGTAATGTTTTGTCTACTTGAAAAATTATTTGATATCTGCGGGCGGAAAAATATTTCGACGTGCGCGTCATCTAAATATATTATTTTCATAGCAACGAAACAATTTAAAAACGCTAAACGATAATATTGAATTACTCAATAACAATCGTACTGGTACGTCCTGTTGTCGTGTGTATTTTGTGGTTGTTTTAATTAAAAAAAGAACACGATTCACTTGCCGGTTTACAGGATAACCGTAGTGTTGTACTTTTAAAAAGTTTTATTAATATGACAAGTACTGTACGCACAGTATGATTAATATAACTACATTTATAACAAATTATAATTTTTTATTTTGGGAGAAGAAGTATACGTTTTAACTTTAAAAACAGTTACAACAATTACATTTATGAGTAATATTATCTTTTTCAAATAGGACGTCTCTATATTACGGCATGATAAGTATATAGGAAGAGAGAAGACACCGAACGGTGCCACTTTCTTGAAATATCAATATACTGCCCTAGGTTTATCAGTTTATAGAGTTTTATAACAAAGTCAAAAACAATCCATATCATGAATAAATCCGTATCGCACCAGGTTTATGGGTGTTGTTAACGTCCTTGTCTCACCTCCCCATATCATCACGCTAATAAGGATGCGTGTCTCTGCCATGATTCGTTTGCCAAAAAGTAAGCCCTACATTTGTAGCTATCTATACCTTATATACCTTATTGTAAACACATATTTGTGGCCCTCTTTGTGTGGGGAAATGACACCAGAACAACAGTCAATAATTTTTTTTACAGGAAATGCCAAACTTTATGTCATTACAGGTTCGGCCCTTGTCAACGAAACACTATGTTCTAACTCTGTGATAATAACTCTATAGACTGGTAACCTCCCCCTGATTTGCTACGCAACTGGGTACTGTTCGGTAAATCTAGTAAAAGGACATTTCCACGCGGTTCCTTCTCAATTTACTACTCGTGTCCGACACAAAGATAAAATTTGTGATTGTTCCCCAACCAACAATTATAAAATATAGCACTAAACAATTGTCACGACAGCGTTAAATTGCAGTTTTATTTCCGTGGAGATTCTATCAGTCTCAACGGCTATTGATTAAAAGAGTGTGTCTTCTATAAAATCAATTACATAGGACATTTGCACATTTCCAAGGTTATTTTATTGTACCGGATAAACGAGAATCAATTTGAAAACCTCAAGCACACTGTGAGATGACGTAACTCAACAATAACTGGTAATTTCTGCATAAAGAAGGAATTTAATTTATCATTGGTGTAAATTCTAAACAATTCAATGCATACTATACTTTTTACTATGCATGTAAAGATCCGCGTGAAAGAAGACTTAGAATGACCATGATACCGTTGTTCTGAACTGTCCTTTTTCAGACTCCCAAGATGTTCAATCTTGATATTCTTTGCGTAACTGTGTGTACTTTACAATAGCAAAGTTAAACTTTTTGTTTAGTGTTTTACCAATAATATTGTGTGAAATATTAATGTAATGGGTGAGCGGTAAACCCACACAAATCGAAAGATAATCAACTAAATGTCTCTTGTCTTTGCTCAAGTAGAACAAGTGAACTGTCGTCTGCCTGTCGTGTCTAGCCCATCTCTTGGGACCAGAGTAGAACGTCGATGAAAAGATTGAAACTAAATAAATATTTGCAATCTGTAATTTACTATCCACCATTTCGAGGTCATCTTTGAAGATTAAGTCGCGTTAAAATTCAATAAGCACTTGTTGAAGAAAAAATCCAGAATTTGAAATTTGTGTCATTTCGTACCAGCGCTCCGCAGGGAAGGTGAAAGCTTAAAGACAAACAAACCACTTGTAATTTGGACAGGTGAAAACGCTATTTAAATAAATGAATGGTGTGAAATCCCATGTGCAAACATACACAGAGTTTTTATTAAGTCCACGTAGTTTTCATCAGAGAATAAACATGATGTTTTGAATCTTTAATCCGGCCGGTAAGTCACAGAGTACCCTCTAAACCTTACTGTTAAACACGTCCCGAATATAGGCGTCACTTCTTGTCCATTCCATAGTTCCGCCTTGTTGCTATGCCAAACAAAAATGTCGCCGTACCCCCAGTTGGTAGTTAAGATCAAGGTTTAACATGGTTTTTAACGCATCGTTGTTCTTTTTTTTATCACATTCTTCAAAGTGGCATATGATCTCTTGACTATGACCTTTAGAAAAGACGTGCAAACTGAGCTCTGTAGTTTTGCAAGTCTTTATTTGATAATTCTTTCATTAAATCTTCACACAAAGCACAACAGCATCACTGAAACTAGGGGGAGTGTACATGGTACGTAAGAAAAAATGCAGCAAATGTATGTATGATAATTAAGACAGGACTGTATTATGCATTACTTTCAAAACACAGCTCACTTGAATTGTACATGACTTGTGTACATTATAAACTGATATGCAGAATAATGGAGATAGTTTGCAAAGAATTTAAGTAAGTTATAAAACAAGATGAATTTCTGATAAAGTAGTTGAAACAAATGTACGTTCATGGATGAAGTTATTTATATTTATACGTACTATAGCTTTATAATGCAGACATGTATGAAGACGCTACGTTTGTATGGTGTTCCGTTAGGGATAAGTTTCTATTATAGCTCCTTAACCTAAACGCGAAGAAGCGAAAGCACAATGGCGAAGGAGCGAAGAGACGAAGAAGCGAAACACGATGGCAAAGGAGCAAAGGCACAAAGAAGCGAAGACGAAAAAACACAATGGCGAAGGAGCGAAGAGACGAAGAAGCGGAAACACGACAGTAGAGGAGCAAAGGAATAAAGAAGCGAAGACGCAAAAACACAATGGCGAAAAAGCGAAGAGACGAAGAAGCGAAAACAGAATGGCAAAGGAGCAAAGGCATAAAGAAACGAAGACGCGAAAGCACAATGGCGAAGAAGCGAAGACATAAAGAAGCAAAGAAGCGAAAACACGATGGCGAAGTTAATATCGCTCCTTCGCCATCGTATTTTGCTCCTTCGCCATTGTGTTTTTGCTCCTTCACCATCGTGTTTTCGCTTCTTCGCGTTTTGGTTGAATGAGCGAAGGAACGATATGGAAAGTTGGCTCTAACGGAACACCATACTTTTGTAGCTTACTGATGGAATACAAAGCATAAACCGACTGTGCCTCTTAGACTGAACCACCATGGTTACATCACTTAGACTTGACCAACGTTCAATGACCAACTTTACAAATAACAAGGGTCATAATTCAGCCATGGTTTTCGTAGCAATGTGAACGTGATGGCAATTCAATAATACTTGTTTTAGTGTGCGGTGACAGTGTACCGTTTGCCCTAATTGGTCGGTAACTTTAGGATAAGGCGATTTACGGGCGACTTTAAATAAATCTGCAGCAAAAACAGGTCACGCATGGCGTTGCTGTAAACGTAC
>JAUMGZ010112994.1:0-17490 GCA_032359645.1 Pododesmus macrochisma
TCTCATACTCCACTTCTACTAGTGGCTTTAGAGGTAAGTAGACATTTCTTTGTGTCTCAAGTATGACTTATGTGGGCCATACTCCACTTATACTAGTGGCTTTAGAGGTAAGTTATCATTTCTCTGTGTTTCGAGTATGACTTACTCCGCTTAAACTAGTGGCTTTAGAGGTAAGTCATCATTTATTTGTGTCTCGACTCTCGAGTATGACTAATGTGTCTCCAAAACCACTTAAACAAGAAGTTCTTGAGGTCCATGACCTGCAAATATTGTTTAAATGTATGAAAAGTGGGGAAAACTTAAAAATGAACCTAACATGCTAAAAAGTGGTCAAACTGATTACATTAAAAAAAATTGAGCTATGTTTAAACATTTTTAAAATGTGATCAATATTTTTAGCGTCTAACTTTTCCAATTGTCCCTGGATATTTTTCCTTTAAAGATACCACACTGGTGAGTCCATTTCAGAAGTAACTTTAAAGCCTAAACCAGTTGGATGCTAAGGCCTAATGGGCCTCTTGTCATAGTTCTGAACATTTATTAAAATTATTCCTGTTCATGTTTTTATTTTTCCTTAAATGTTCACTACATATATTTCAAGTTGAGTACATTTAATCTTTAAAGTATATGCATTCATTACGACAAGTTGTTGGCCAGTTATCCATGTAGCAATAATGTTTACTTGCAGGCATTAGGAAAACTGGCTGTGAAGTTTCCACACCTTGCACCAAGTATGTGTGCCTCACTACGAGATTTTTTGGTTTGCCCATCTCCGATTCTCAGTAAACTGAATAAGTATGCCACACCCAATGGAAGGAGCAGCATCAAGATCATGGTGACAGATGGCAACAGCTCCACCCGTCACAGTGGTCATAGCTTTAGAAGAAAACCTCACAACAAACTCCTCAGAGCTTTGGAAAATGTCCGTGATTGTGCAATAATGAATATCTGTCGGTATGTAATAAGTAGTTGTAAGATTTTATTATCGTGTACTTGTGATAACTGCCGGGATAATCATGTTTTGATCATCGTTGAAGGGAAGAGCCCTTTTGTTTTTGGGGAATTAAGCCAAGGTCAAGGTCACTCTGGCTAAAAAGAGAGAAAAAACACAGTCATTAAGTCTCTTTTCTAGATGATATATAAACTCCAGTTCTGATGGCATGATTGCTTTCAAAACTTCACATGTATATTGATTGTCATTTGGGGCAGACTCAGGCTGTTTTCGTCATATCATATGATATGCACTTTTTAGGACCATTACTGTCCAATCATTGTTTTAGTTGTAGTGGGATGCGTTATTATTTTTGCCCTTTGCATAAATGATAGGTGCATACCTGTACCAAACTTGTTCTCAAATTATTGTAGGGCACTTAAAGCAGGGCTTGCTGTAGATGAAGAATGTGTTCAAGCTTTCCTAGCCTCCATATCAAACAGACTGTACAGGGCTGAGATGTCAGACAGGTAACAAGCTTACTAACTCGTCAGTTAATTCTTACTTAGCGTTCACATACATGTCAAATTATAACAAGCGTCAATCAAGATTACAAAGTTTAACTTTGACTTGTTTGTTTGTTTGTACTGTAACTATATGAAAATGGAATAAAAGTTTAAATATAAAAAAAAAAAAAAAAAAGATTACAAAGTTGTCAAATATAGTATCATAGTACATGACATGTAGTAACAATTTAGAGCTGTTGACAGATTTAAAATTCTTTACATTATAAACCTATGTCATGGTACAATGATCTATTGTTGAAGAATGCATACATAATATATATATATATATATAGCTACCATACCAAACAATGTATGGTTTAAGACGCTGTAACATTTTCAAGTATGATATTAATTATTAAGACATTGTTTTCAATAATTCTAAATGGAGTTTTATTGAGTATTTTCTTAGCTGTTAGTTCCACTGATAGACAATTGTTAAAATGTTCCTGGTAAAAGTCTTCATATTAATTTGTCTAAGTTCATTTACAGAATTGTGCATCTTGTGTACTAATAAGTCCTGATCTTTATTTGAAGCTTTGCTTGCTCTGTCTGATACAGATTTCTTTACATCCTTGTCTGTCATAAGTTGCCTTTGAATTTCTCTTGGTTTTTTTTAACTATGCCCAATCTACAAAAATAGTCAGGGCATTAAATATTTGCCTTTTCTGTATGTCCACTATTCCCATGGAAGTTAATATCTCACAGACTTTGAAACTTCATGTGTGGTTTCATTCAATCTGATTAAAATCATATCCTATTACCAACTCCACGGAGAAAGAAGTTTTTCCACGGAGAAGTAGGATATGATTTTAATCAGATTGGGTTCCATCTTGGATAGTTTACCAACAAATCAAAAGTAGGGTGCTTTGACTTTGACTCTAACAAAGAAGGATAACTCCCCAGACTCTAACAAAGAAGGATAACTCCCACAGACTTAACGTTTCATTTGTTGTTTCTATTTAGAGAGTTTGCACCCAAAATCAAATTTAGGCCTCTTTGACCTTTTGTGACTGAGTTTTTCAACCTTATTGATTTCAATTAGTTGATTGATTTCAAATCGATTCTTGCTTAGACCTTATGATTGACTTGGTAAACAAAGAAGGATAAGTCCCAAAGACTTCAAACTTCCAGGGTGGTTTGTTCTTGAAATACGTTACACACAAAACAGAAAGTAGGTCACAGTGACATTTTTGTGGCTTTGATTATCAACTTCAGTGATGTCATTTACATTTTTAGACCTTTTGGTTTATTCTGTGTTTAATGAGTTATATACAATTCCTACAGACATGAAACTTCATAAGTGGTTTTAGTTCAGAAAGTACTACACACTGATATTAAATATAGGTCACTGTGATCTATATTTTCTGTTTCATTGACAATTGTTGCACTTATTTTAACACAATTTTTAAGGAACTATAAGCCCTACAGTCAAGAAACTTTGTGTATATTTTACATTTGAGAAGTACCGGTATTACACAAGTTATTGAAATCAAAATGCCTAAAAAGTACTGGTATGTCACTGACCAACACTTTCTACAAACTTTTGGATAGATTTTTAGGTTTACATCTATTTCAATGGAGCTTTCATGGTTGGTTCAGTTTTAGAAGCACTACATGTTTGTAAAAAAATAAAGTAGTTATTACCTACAATTTTAGCTTCCATGTCTTTTAATGTGCCACAACTTTCAATTTGTGGGGACTGTATGCATGATTTACAAACATTCTCATGTTGTAAATATATATCTATATCCAGTTGAGATCTATGTTGTGTTTATAGATAACATATTACTGCCTTTTTTTGTTTTGACTGCCTGTGTGATAAGAATCAGAAGCATGCTGAGTTATATATACACTTTCTAAATGTATATACTTGGATATTTTCACATCTGGGTCATAGCTGGCTTTTATAGCAATTAGACATCGAATGTTCAGCTTATCATCTTTTGTAAAAGCCTTGTTCTGTGTCAGTTATTAGGTCAGAGTACAACTAATAGTGATAGTCTTTTTATATTAGATCAAATTAGTTGCAAATTTATTTTGTTATTAGTTTTGATTAAAAAGAACCCCGAAAATATAGTGCAGAATACAGTAACTTGTGAAAAATATGAATCCAAAAAAAGAGTACTTTTACAATGTCATTCTAGAGATTATTGAAGCACAACCCTGTTAGAAAACATATTACGAAAGTGTGAAAATAACCAGTGTTCAATAATGCATGTTGAATGTTAATATGAAATGTTGTTTTCTTTCTTCTGCTTTTGAATGACTATGTTAGGATGGATGCCAAGACTGCTGAAGCTAGATGGACACAGTTACGCCTTGTTATGAAATTCATACGCCCAATTACCAGTTTACAACCAGAAAAACAGGACATGCAAAGGCAATGAGATATATAGTCAGCACTATAGCTTTGTTTTAACCAGACAACTAATCTATGATCTGCTACAGCGTGCTTCACGGTGTGATGTTGCACCCACTAACTGACACCTCCCACCAGTCTTACAAGATCACACAGTGTCTCTCTCTAATACAACTCTATTTCTTCTGCTATGCTAGGAATTTATAAATTTTAATTTTCTTGTATTCTAGCTTTAATACTAATAAGTAACTGAAAATCAGAACATTGTTTTTGTTATGAGAGTTTATAAACAAACATGAGTGAAGTATAAAATCAGATAATTTCTTTGTTATGAAAGTTTATCAACACACATGAGCGAAGTCAAGTTTTCTAGAGAAGAGACATGTGTGTCACAAGAAACAAAATGTTAAATAACATTACAATCATTCCATAATCTTACATTTAAATAAAAATAAAGTCTACTTTTATTTGCCAATAAGATGTTTACAGTACAAAGCAGCGACAGATCTTAAGTATAAAAATGCATGAGATTCTGTAATGCTTTGTTTTTCTATTCTTAATAATAAGTTACTTCAAACTAAACTTAATATACTTTTCTGTCATTCTGTAGTCATGTATTTCATGTTAGGATTGATGTAATAGAATGAGTCTTTTCTTAGAACAATATTTGCTTTAGCTAGAGATTCTTTGTCTACAATCTGTTATAAAGTGTGGCTAGAACTGCCCTTTTCGACAAAAATGCTTCAGTATTTAAATTTTTACTAATTTTTTTTTTAAAACTGCTCTGTTGAACAGTGACACTTAAACTACCATGTTTTATAGGTGATTTATACTAGAACGGCACTATTATCTCTGCTTAAGTAGTCTATTGAATACCAAATTTTGTATGTTTCAGAATTATAAAATTGTTAATGCCATGGGAGTGAGTAACAAGTAAACATTTAAGTTCAGAGTTTTGTCAAGTGTTCAATTTTAAATATGTTAAGTTAAAGTTAGAATTAAAGAAAACTACAGCAGCTTACAGATTTGATAAGTTAATTTGGAATTAAAGAAAACTACAGGAGCTTACAAATTTGATAAGTTAATTTGGAATTAAAGAAAACTACAGGAGCAAAATGATTTGATATTAAAGTTAGATCTAGAATTTTACGAAACTCTATGGAAACTTTCATTTTATAAGTAGTTTGTTTTTGAAAGAGATTTCACTATTTCATACCATTGTTGAATAAATCCTTATATAATTTTTAGTGGCTTGAAAATGTGTTGTTTTAACTGTCAAAAATGAAAGAATAAACAGACAAATTTTCTAACCTACACATATTAAAAAGAACAGGCATGAATTAATCCATTTATCAATTTTCTATTTATGGTTTAATAGTGTTTAAAAAAGTTTCAGTACATGTATTTGTAAAAACTAACTAAAAGAATGCTATTAATAAATATTGGGAACAGGACTGATCATGCAAGTTACTCTTTATACTAAACAATAAATCAAGATATTCAATTTCAGTATAATGAACACAATATAATTTTTTTAGTTGATTGTACCAGTGCATGGGGTTAAACACGTCTTGATTTTACTTATTGTTGGCTTACTTTTATTTTTTACTGCATTTTGTGCATTAAATTCAAAAATTAATTTTGTTTGGTTTGTCACATGATGTTTTTTTTCAAATTTAATTTTTATTATAATTTTTGTTATTGAATTTAATCATGGTTTTTGACTACCTACTTTAATATCTAGGTTTACAGTGGTCCTCTTTAACAAGCCTGTTGTTACTTGTAATGTATATTAATACACAATTAATCCAATCTGCTATGTACAGTCATGTGTGTAAAGATAATACAAACATTTGTTGCTATAAAGAGAATATATTGTACATTAATTATGTTGCTTTGATATTGTCCTATATATCATGTATATTATTACATATATTATATCTAATCAATGTATCTATCCATCTACTTATACTCATATTACTGTACTGCATGTATAATATGCATGAATTATAACAAAGTAATCCAGGCCTAATATCTCATAATAACATGATCCATTGAATAATGTTGTATTTATAATCACATACAGAATTATAATTAGTAATCAAGTTTGAATATTAGAAACTTTTGCATTTATATTTCATTTTGTTGTGTTTGCTTGACCAGTTATAACCTCAATATTTTCCTATAACTTTTATAGATCTTTACTTATATTTTTTTTTAAGTGTTGTAAGCTCTTCAATGCTTTACTCTATTTTGATTTATTTCACTCTTTCCATGATAACTTCAATATTTCATTCAATAAACATTGTCGTTTTTATGCTTTGTGTGTCATTTCATTCTCTATTTAAATATTCAAAGCAGATTATATTGCATGTTCTTAATTTAATGTTTGTTGGTATGTACTAAATGTTTTGCTTATTTTGTGTTGCTAGGGAGTCTACATTGATATCTACCAACACTATTTTATCCTTGGGACATGTTGCTGTGGCTTTAAAAGACACACCAAAGACAGTAGAATCTGTACTACAGATATTTCAACAGAGATTCTGTTCTCCGCCGTCAGCATTGGACGTTCTCATTGTTGATCAGCTAGGCTGCATGATAATGGCTGGATGTGTAAGTGTGTTTATGAGTGAACTACATTGAGGAGATATATAGAGGTTCTCACACAAGATTTAAATTTGATTAGTTATGTTAAATAACACCCAAATGATTGTTCTATTCAAGGTTTATTTCTAATCTCTAATTCTATTCTACTGTTCAAGGCTCGGCTGGAAAATAGAATAATCATTAAGTGTGTTTTTACCAAAACTAAAGAAATCAAGTGCGAGAACTGTTTTCTCTCATGATAAAATGCCTTTAAAAACTCAAAAATGTTTTTGGAGCACACCATGGTGCAATGGAAGTGTTGTGTTATTACTCGTAGTGATATCAATGTGAGCAGGTCTCATGCACAATGTGTTTCCTTGCCTACCCTATGAGAAGAAATATAATGCTGTAACTTCAGATGTGTTTTCTATTTCAACTGCTTCTTATTTATAAAACCTTTGAAAAATTAGAATTAGAAGTTCCAAAAAGGTAATATTATGTTTATGGAATGTTGAAATTTTATATTGAAATCATGAAGCGAGAGAAACATTGGAGTTCTAATGAAACAAAAATTTAACAAATAATGGCGTCCAAAGCAACGACCCTCTTATGACGTTGCATTCCAACCAAATGATGTAAATGCAGTGTGAGAACATAGTGAATGGTTTGATTACGAAAAGTGATAAAACACTGTTCACACTAATTATGTGAGAAATAGGAGATAAATATTCCTAAGTCTATCTAGATCTGACTCAATTCGAAGTTACCGGTAAGTGTAAAACTATATAATGTAGGACCCTTGCCCATATTTGAAGCACACTCAGGGAATTTTACATAAGTTTTCCTGTTCCTTTTTTCATATTAATAATTTAACATCAGCATGCATAATCACAGATTTAATAGGTTCTTATTTAGATGACAGTGTTAATATGTAGATAGCTTCTTGCTGTTAAAATTTGCTATAAATTTATTTCAAGAAATATAAGAAAAGTTTATTGTATCATAAAGTAAACTGATGATAAATTTATGACATTTGCAGTCCAGCATTTACCAGCCAGTAATGTCCATGTTTACGACCATTAGCATAGAGAGCAGCTCACCATATGGTAAAGTCGATAAAGATGAGAAGGTCAAAGGTTATAGGTAAGTATCAGTGATATGGAAATTTCTTTTGTATTTTCAAAACAATGAAAACATTTATGACAGGTCGTTTTATTCAAATTTACATAAAATCACCTGAAGAGATATCTTTGAATGTCATCCCAAAGGTGTATTTACATCTTATATTTAGAAAGTATTAAAATTTGATTTCAGTACAATAGACTTCAATACAAGAGCATATTAGAAATGCAGTGTTAAAGTTTAGTACCCATACTATTAAAATGTGTTATATTTACAGACAAGTTTCCTCGGCCGTGATCAATGCCCTTGCTAACATTGCCTCCAACACACAGGGAGAAGCAGAACAGAATGAGCTGCTCGTACGACTACTAGAGCTCTTTGTACAGATGGGTCTGGCTGCCAAACGTGCTAGTGAGAAAACATCAGGTGCCATGAAGGTATATACACTACCAGTGATGAAACTGTGCAGGGTATCTCCTGTGTAGAAATTCCTAGCTGAAACATTAATGCAAGTAAATAAAGCAATAGAAATTTGCTTAAAATGGAGAGGTGATTTTACATTCAGAATTAAAATCTAATTTTAGTATTAACTGGCTTAAAACAACATCTAGCTTCTATAATTTTTAAACGATTATTGACCAGTGAGCCTCCATAATTCATGAAAAATGATCATTCTTTTTAATCTACCTGGAAAACATCTATGTAGACCTTTCTTATTCCAACCAATACTGTTGCCCGTCCTTAAGTTTTCAATTTTAAACACACTTGAAACCTGCTTCAAAGAACTTATAAAATCAAAACTGTAATCCGCAATGATGATCCATATTTTGAAACTCAGACATTGACTGAGCAATCTATTTAAATTGTTATGAAACATGTAATGTAACTTCAACAGTAGGAATTCACAGCTATAGTTCATTTGCAATAAAGGGTTAAAAACAAATGGTATTTACAGTGTAATTCTGTGTAATATAAATCCAGTTGCTAGATATTCATCTACTGTCCAGATGGACATTACGACCCATGGGCCTCTTGTTTATTTTCTACTGGCATTGTTTCAGGCCTCCAGTAGTGCTGGTAACTTGGGAGTGCTGATTCCAGTCATTGCAGTGGTAAGTATCAAGTCACATGTACTTCCTCTATGTGTATTAAGATCAGTCTGTTTACCTTTGGAATGCATTTTAATGGCCACTGTGTAGGTGAACTCGCTTGAATCAAAAAAGTTTTGTCAGAAATAAGATAAGACTTGGTGGCTTTTTAAAACAGGAAATAATTTCTTTCAAACTATGGTTATGTAAGAATATATTTAAGCATTTTGTTTTACAGTAATTGTAATATTTTTATACTAAATTTGTTTATAGTTAGTGTGAGGTCTGCTAGTGATTTGCATCCAAATTTTTTTTTTCAGGCAATGGTTTTGTAAGAATATTTGTTGTTATCTTGTTTTACAGTAATTGTTATACATGTATTTTGATGCTAAATTTGTTTATAGTTAGTGCGACGTCTGCCAGTGATTCGTCATCCCAAGCCCCGCCTACATAAGTTGTTCCGTGACTTCTGGCAGTACTGTGTAGTGTTTGGATTTGATGTTGAAGAGTCGGGTAATATCATTTTGTTTATAGAACAGCTTACTGTGTACTTAATTCTTTAAATGCTACAAACTCAACCTGATGGAAATTGTCATTGTTCAGAAAAGTTTATGGACTATACAACATAAATAATTTATTGTAAAATGTAAATGCAGTGAACAATATATCACCATTGTGTAGTAGGATAAAGGGATTAGGCTCTTTGTGTCTGTACCTCTGCAACTCTTTGCATTCTTGTGTGATTTAAATTACCTTTGTATGATTATTCATGGTGTTCTCAAATTATACAGCATATAAAAAATGTCTGAATGCATTAACATAGATGCATTTAGTTATATACTATAAACATAATTTTAGTAAAGTGTGTCAGATATATTTCCATTAAGTTTGTGGTTGCAAGATTTCTGCAAAATTGAAGAGCAGAGAATATTATCAATAACAGAATGGTGAAAGAGCCCGAGTGCATCAGCAGACACACAAATCAAGTCACCTTATTAGTTTTAAATCTGAAAAAGGTGTTTTTACTAGCTGTGACTAACAGTTGGTTCACTGTCAGTGTTGGAGGTGCTTTATTGATATAGTTGTAGGAATACAATATTGTGTAGTTAGAATAAGTAATTTTAATTTATGTATTAGTTGGGTTAGAATAGGTAATTTTAATTTATGTATTAGTTGGGTTAGAATAGGTAATTTTAATTTATGTATTAGTTGGGTTAGAGTATTGTGTAGCTTTATATTAATTGATGTATTAGTGTAGGTAGAGTATTGTGCAGTTAAAGTAGGCATTTTAACTTAATATGAATTAGTTGGGTTACAGTATTGTGTAGTTAAAATATAAAGTTAATTGCAAAAAAATACATGTAGTTATTTCTATATTAATTTTAGATTTTGCATGATATGCTTACGATAAAGATGTTTTCTCTTTTTATAGTGCTGTGGCCTCCTGAATGGTTTGAAGGTGTTTGTGAGATCTCTGCAAAGTCCCCGTTACTGATATCTAAAGAGCACTTAAGGTCACAACTAATGTACAATGTTGCTCTAACCAATGACGCTGTAGCCGGGGTAAGTCTTCAAATGGTGCAAAAAATCCTAATGGATGTTTTTGAGTCAAAGTTTAATACTGCAGCAATATGTTATTTTTTCGTTTTTTCAACTTCTCCCCAAAACCAATTTCAAGCGAACTTGATAGGCAGTGTCCCAAGGTAACAGGGTTTTAGATTTTTCAAATGTTGGGGCTTAGCCTTAAGGGGCACCACAAGATGGTCCAAAATGGGGATAATTTGGGTATGTAGTAACCTTGGTGCATAGCGAGCCAAAGTTTGTTCAAGATGTGATCCTGGGTTAAAAAATGTTAAGGCAGCTTGAGCATTTTTGGGTCAAAGTTCAGTGCTACTGGTATATCATATATATGTTATATTCTTACATTTTTAAACTTCTCCAAAACTTTTGAACCAATATCAATCAAATTTGGTTGAAGGTATTCTAAGAAGAGGATACGGGTTTGTTCAAGGGGCACCTCTAGGCATCAAATAAGAGAAAAATTTTGATGTCTCATAATATGTTTTGGCTGCTTCAATTTGATAAAGTCCTAATTAAGGGCACATCAGTTTGCCAAAAGTTAAAAAAAAAAAATAATAAATAAATAAATAAATAAATAAATAAAGATTTACAAAATGTTTGATTTCTTTGATATTCTCAGACTGAGCATATCTGTTTAATATCAACACTACTGCAAAGCATTTTCAATTTGCAGATGGAGCTAAATGAGATCAGGACAAATGTATGCAGTCATCTTGACAATAACCCTGAAGTGTATCCACTCATACAGAAACTCTCATTTGCCCAATGTACATATCTTCTGTCAGTCTATAGACTGGAAATATTAAGGTTAGTGCATTCTTGATGTAAGAAGCTGAAATCAGATTTATATTTATGTATTTAAGTGTTATATTGTGATGAGGCTTAGTGGTAGTTAATAGTTATGATTAATATGTGAACTTTTAATACAATTTGCCAAATTGGGGAAAATAGATTTATGAACTTAACAGCTGAAAGTGTCATTCATATACAGAGATAAAAATCTTAATTTTTAGTCTCCGATAAAGTTACATGACGTGTCTATTTAAATAAAGAAAACTATAGGTCAAAGAATTTGTTAGGTTATATAGTTATATTTATTTGACAGTTTATTTTAATTCACTTTTATTATTTATGGTAACACTCTTTGTTAAGGTAAATTTATCTTTCTTTTTTTTTGTCATTTTAGGGTTCAAAATTCCACAGATATGACAGCTTTCCACAGTGTGTTTAAATATCTACAAGATAATACAATATATAAAGACAAAGCAGGTAAAACAAACATAACGTGTTGTAACATACATTATTTATCATTCTCCTTAAGGGCTATTCTACAGACATTTATCAGTAAAATTACACACATTTCAAGAACAAAATTGTGTTTGAATAATGGTCTTTACTCAATTTTTAGCTCACCTTCAGCTTTGCTCAGGTGACCTGTTATGATCATGCCACGTCTTTCATCCATGGTCTGTTCGTAAACTTTTTTGTTGTCGCATCTCTTCAGGAACAGCATGTATATGGTCAAAGTACTTTCGAAGGTTGACTCCTTATGACTTTATATTTGTGCACAAGCAAAAGTAGTGTTGGTTGAAAAATCCCTAATGGCCGACCTGGTAGGCATCTTGAAAATCTTGTTATCACATCTCTTAAGGTATTGTAGGTATCAGGAACATGTTGTTATCACTTTTAGTTAATTAAATTGGAATTGTTCATAGTAGAATCAGACCAAAACAAATTTATTTTTAGTGAGTCAATTGCAGCAACTTTGAAATTTGTTTTTCCACGAACAAGTGTTGCTTAATTTCTCCTGCATTAAAAACGATTGATAATTGATAATGCCTTTAATGAATTTCAAATGATGCACAAATGTTCTTGATTAAAACTTTGATCATCAGATGTTTCCAAGACACACAAAGATTCTCAAGTTTATTGCTTTAGAATACTGGGAAGTTTAGAATACTGGGAAGATGAAATTTTGCAAACAGTATATCTCGTGTGGCTTGCACATCATATGACTTAACATTAATTTTTTGTTTCAGGAATGTGGCAGTGTATTGTGGCTGTCGCTGACAAAGTCTTTGAAGCCTTCTTGGACACTACAGCAGAGAGAGTAAATAGATAATATAACTATTACTGCATATTTAAAGTGAAATATTTTTAAAATGTACCTGCTCACATAAAAACTTGACAGATCTACATTTCTATTTGAAGATTTTGAATTAATCTTGAAGTTTGTAACAGTTGTAAATGTTTAAAAGCTATCTTTAAAATATTATTATGCTGATAATAGCAAGAAAGAAATTAAATCAGTGCGAATGTATAATTGACTTCCCTAAATTTAATTTACTTTTTCAGCCAAAGACAGCTGTTAGGGAGAAGGAATTAGAACACCATGCACAATACCTACTAGTAAAGTTCAATCATATTCACAAACGTATCCGTCGAGCTGCTGATAAATACCTGGCCAATCTTGTAGATAGGTATGTGAATACTCACCTGAGATTCTAGTAAAATCTTGTAGATAGGCATGTGAATACTCACCTGAGATTCTAGTAAAATCTTGTAGATAGGTTTGTAAATACTCACCTGAGATTCTAGTAAAATCTTGTAGATAGGTATGTGAATACTCACCTGAGATTCTAGTAAAATCTTGTAGATAGGTATGTGAATACTCACCTGAGGTGCTAGTAAATATAGGTTACTGTAAGATCGATCTGTAAAATTAATCTACTTTGCCCAACTTCTAAGAAAATACTTTTAACTTGAATGTGTAAATTGTTTTTTGGATGATTTACTCGCACATCTTAAGTTTACATATTGTGTAAGTTTCCTTGGATACTTCACATTTCAAACTAACTTGTAGTTTTTGTCCAACAGTTAATCTTAAGGTAGAGATGATTGTGAAGCTTCTTAAAATCACAAAAACATTACAGGTGACTAACTCCAGTTAATAATGGCAGGAGATAAGATGATAGGTCATTTATTCTAACTTTTTTTGTTCTATTTTATCATGAAAGTACCAACTAAAAACTTATAACAAATCTTTAAATAATATATTTATAGATAAAACATGTTGTATGTTTTCAGGTTTCCTCATGTGTTATGGAGTGGTGTTGTACTGAAGACAATGCTAGATATACTACAACTGCTGTCTCATTCATTGAGTATGGTAAGACTAAAATAATCTGTCACCACTGGTAGTGTAAAACAGAGATATTATCACTCGAGGACTGGGATTGTTTGCCCTGAATGCTGTTTACCAATAATCAGAACATAGCCATCTCAGAATGAGAATGAAGATGTCTCTGTCTTACACTACCAGGGGTGATTGATTCTTTTTTCCCCACATTTGACATTTTTAGTCCGTCTGGACTTTTCTCATACAAATCCTGTCCGTCTTCCGTCCGTTGTTTATTTTTTGCTTTAAACGACATCTCCTCTGAAACTGCTGGGCAGATTTAAACCAAATTTGGCAGGAAGCATCCTTAGGGGACGGGGATTCAAGATTGTACAAATAATGGACCTGACCCCCAGGGGACAGGTGGGTAGGGCCAAAAGGGGTAAATTGGATAGAATGCCTTCAAACGCCATCTCCTCTGAGACTATTGGACAGATTTCAACTGAATTTTGCTGGAAGCATCCTTAGGGGTAGGGATTCAAGATTGTACAAATGAAGGACCTGACCCCCCATGGGACAGGTGGGCGGGGCCTAAAGGGGTAAATTTTACAGTTGGCCTTTAAATGACATCTCCTCTGAGACAATTGGGCAGATATCAACCAAATGTGTCTGGAAGCATCCTTAGGGGTAGAGGATTCACGATTTTTCAAATGAAGTCCCTTACCCCAGGGGATAGGTGGGAAGGGCCAAAAGGGGTAAATTTGACAGTATGCTTTCAAACGCCATCTCCTCTAAGATTATTTAGCAAATTCCAACCAAATCAGACAGGAAGCATCCCTAGGGGAAGGGGATTCAAGATTGTTCAAATGAAGTATCTGACCCCAAGGGGACAGGTGGGCAGGCCAAAAGGGGTAAACTTGACAGTATGTCTTTTAATGACTTTTCCTCTGAAACTACTGGGCAGATTTCAACCAGATGGACGTTGAGGCACCATGGGCCTCTTGTTATCTTGATGATAACAAATAAAAAAAAGATCCCATATGGTGCATCTTCAGATATGCCTCATTAAATTGTTTTATGCCTCACGTGTAGGTGGTCTTTCCCTAGGTTAAAGGGAGATTTATCTTTCTCTTGCAAAAATGTGGAAAAGCCTGTAAAGTGTTGGGGAATAATAAATAAATAAATATTCCATTACATAGGTATGCTAAAATATACTAAATTTATTCATTTAGCTTTATTTTCACAATGCCACGATTTCTTAGAAATGTGCTTTGTATGTACATTGAATTAAAGATGAATTGGTGCATTGTACATTGTAAGATGTGTGGGTAATTTGTGCATTGTAAGATGTTTTTGTAATTATGGTATAAGCTGCTTAACGTTGTGCTTATATTCAATAAGAAAAATCTATTCTATGATTTTTATTCATTCTATATTGACAGGATCCTCATCAACAAACTCCAGAATTCAAAGTCCCAGAAACATCCTTCCATCTGAGAGTTCCTGACAACATTACAGATAGAGAGGTTTGTTGTTAAATTAAATACATAGCCTGTTCATAGTTAATATTTCCTAATGTTTGGCCTTGAAAAAATTGACAAGGCATCAATGATCAGTGTTACATAATATGTTGAATAATTATATAGTCATTAAGTGGGAGTAACATTTCCATAGTTTGTGGAAAACCATTAGGATTTTGTCAATGTACAATTAATTCTACAAACCCCAAAACTGGAGAATAACATTTCCGACAAAGGCATGTTTGGTTTCAAATATTCTGAAGAAATTGGAAACACAAATATTTTCACACTTGAAATCAGTTTAAACCTTGTTTTTTCTCTCCAGCATTTAAAAAAGAACAGAGATAGTTTTCCACTTTGAAAACTGCTTTATATTTTAGACGACAGTAAAAGATTTTGCAGCCCGGTGTCAAGGAATCTTGCAGGAGTCAATGAAGTGGGCTCCAAACACAACACGATCACATTTGATAGAGTATTTACTACAGAAAGACAACATGTCAACAGGTCTGTTTCAACATAGTGGACTGGCTCTGGCTACAGAGAGTGTTTTACAGTATGCTGGTTATAATAAGACAGCAGCACCCCTCGCTGTAAGTAAAAATATTCTTATTGGCTGCAAGGTCCGAGATACATTAATATTTTGAAGTGATAATAATTGTTGAGTGAAATTTATCTTTAGCATTTATTTCACTTTCAGTAAATTGTTAGGTATTTCTATGTTTTTCAGAGTTCTACATTAGACAGAAGACCTAACTGTGTGACAACGGACAGCTCTAACTTCATGTCGAACTTTAGTCTCCGAAGTAGATACATGGGAGAGGTGAGAACTGCTGTAGACTTTACATAAACTGTTTGTCTTATGTAAATAATACTATAAAAACTGTTGATTTCAACCATAACTTTATATTCATCTTTCAATGATGTTAAGGTATCATGTAATGAACTTGAGTAAACAATCTACAAAACTTTATTATCATTACTAAAAATTCTTGAGAAAAAAGCAGCTGCTATTTGAGTATTTTTCAAATTAGATTATAGGATGGGATAGTTATGAATCTTTTAAGAGTGAAAAGTGATCAATATGATTTTTGAATACATACAAGACTTATATAGCTCACAATTTAAAACAAGTTTTTGATGATATGATTAAGGGACAGTTCTGTTTTGCCTCCATTACATCACATGCTATTTCACTGAATCAGGTATCTGGAATGAAGTCTGTATGCCCAGAAACTGAATTAACAGCACTGCTGTGCAACAAACTAAAAACAGCATTGGAGAAAAAAAGTAAGTTGAGTGAACAAACTTGTATTATATAAGTGATTATTCCCACTTTGGCATGTCCCCGGCTTTAGCAAATGTAGGAATATTAAATTGGACATGTCCTTCTGTCTAAATATATGTCCATCTGCACAGTCATGTTTTCCAATAAATAGCTCAGTAGTCGTACATTAATATTCAACTTTCTTCAAAATTGTCAAGTGATCATTTGATAAGCATGCTGCATTCTGATTGGTGAATATTTTATGCACAAGATATATGTTATTTATTTTTTTCGAAGTAGAATTATTACTAATATTACTTTTAGAATAGTTCCTTCATGTTACAACTTTGTGATTCTGAAATTAAATTTTCTGAATTTTTAGATGAGGACAATTGCAGACAGTGTATGTACAGAGTGTGTGCTCTGCTTGTGTCTGTTAAAGGTAAACATCAATATTCTTGTTTTGTCGCCTGATTCAGAATCCATGCTGCATTTCTGTAAGGGAGGCAACTCACACATTACATTCACTGCAGTCTTAGTATTGTCTTTTATACAGGTAAAGCATTGAGCTACATGCCAACATTATCACTTTTTGTTTTATCATTACACATTCAAGTTAAGGGCTGTTCCAAAATTAACCATATGGGAGGGGTGGGAGGCACCTAAATGAGTATATTATGGGTGGTGGGGTTCAATCAAGATCTGCCTACTATATTAAATCTGTTGAATATAGGGCTGTCATTGATGAGAAGAAACAAATCGATATATTGATGGGGACAAATATCGATAAATCAATATATATACTCGCGACGAATTTTTTCAAAAAGCATGCATGTTTGTGGTATTGCTAATGAACAGCATGATTTTGAACAGTTACAAGTCACTTTGTTCTTGTCAGGTTTTCCAGAAATCCTCAATATATAACTTTTCCTCGACCCCTAGATGTAAATTTTACTATCTTACAAGGAAGAGGAGGATCATCTGTAGCTATAACTCACTGCCAGTTGTTTTTAGCGCCATACCAGCTTGGCGGAAATGCAGAAGTTGTGTGTAATAAAAGAAACGTAATGAATTTGTACACTTGAACCGGTACGGAAAACAACGAGAAATTTTCAAAGAAAAATTTATTTTGTATCGATATGCTAAAATTATATCAATTTCATATCGAATCAATTTGTATCGACGATACATATATATCGAGCCTATCAATGACAGCCCTAGTTGAATATTTGAAGGGTGGTGGGACCTATGAAAAAGTGCCTCCCCCATCCCATGTGGTTAATTTTGGAACAGCTCTAATACAAATAAATTCTTTAAAAATTCAAGACTTTGAAACGTTTTATTTGTAATAA
>JAUMGZ010113105.1:0-17487 GCA_032359645.1 Pododesmus macrochisma
GTGTATATTACTGTTTGACAGTGACCACTGTGTACCGTATATATCTGTTTGACATTGACTGACCACTGTGTACCGTATATATCTGTTTGACATTGACTGACCGCTGTGTATATATCTGTTTGACAGTGACCACTGTGTACCGTATATATCTGTTTGACATTGACTGACCACTGTGTATATATCTGTTTGATATAGGCTGACCACTATGTATATATCTGTTTGACATTGACTGACCACTGTGTTTGTATCTGTTTGACATAGACTTACCACTGTGTATATATCTGTTTGACATTGACTGACCACTGTGTATGTATCTGTTTGACATTGACTGACCACTGTGTATATATCAGTTTGACAATGACTGACCACTGTGTATATATCTGTTTGACATTGACTGACCACTTTGTATATATCTGTTTGACATAGACTGACCGCTGTGTATATATTTGTATGACATAGACTGACTGCTGTGTATGTATCTGTTTGACATTGACTGACCACTGTGTCAGTGACTATTTAAGGGTGTTAGTTATGACTGTTAGCGTGCAAGTTTATTTGATACAGACTAATTTTTTATAGGTCCTGTTTAACATTTAGACTTTTATCTTCAATTAAGATCAATTTTTTGATCTGTTATCAAATTGTTATGCACATATGTGTGGCAAAATATATCATATTCTGTTGGGATGATATCAGTGATTTTAAAGTATGAAATACTGCCTTATAAAGGCACTTTCCCCTGTGAATTCAAGATATATTTTCCAAAAATGAATGTGTATTTTCCCCCAAATAGTCAGACTATGAATAAAAAGTATGTGTACATCTGTAATAGATAAGATCTTAATGCAACTCTCTCCACATATTCCATGAAAAAACTCTCCTTAATCAGAATATTATTCCAACCATTACAGCCGTACATCCATAATTTTCGATGAATACACAACACTTACATCAGGTTCGTTGTCACATCATAACTGTAGCAGCCGACGTTTAGTCTTGGTCACAGGGACCAGACAAGACAACAGTCGGTCGTTGCCTCGGCAATATTGTGACGTCATGATGTATTATCATTTGTACAATAAATGTATTTCGTAGTGTTCTGTGACCATATTGAATTAAATTATAAGGAATGATCTTAATATTTTTTCACTTTAATGAGGTATGAAAAGAAAATAACTAAGCACACTTTTTTATGAACCGCAAATTAATTAAAAAGAAGATTTTATTGTACTTTTTTCTTATTTTTTTTAAAATTCACATTTCCCCAATTGAAAAGGCACAGGCACTTTTAAAAATGTGAAGAAAAATCACTGTTTATTTACAGGGTATTGCTGATTTAGAGAAAAACTTGATTGACATTACACTTCAGCAGAAGTACATGGGAGAGAAAATTCCTCAAGTCTGGCTCAACTTGGAAAAGAAGATCTTGGGGTAAGTCTTTGAAAGAACAATGAATATTTGTCCTCTTGTTATAGTGACTGGAAACTAGAGAAGTAATGTCCTAACATACCTTTGTATACCATGTACATCTTGTTAACACCATCATTTCTGTACATTGACTGAGATTTGTGTGAAGAAAATTTGAATAGAAAATACTTTGTAATAACTATGCTTATGCATACTTACTGGAGTTATCTCCCTTCAAGTCTAGCCCACTCTTGCATTATAAATATTGTCAATTCTAGCATTCAAAAGATTAGAGACATATATGTACCTGTTATTGCTGGAAACTAACACAACATCCAGTTTCAATATGAATTGTCTTTTCAGTATTTTTCTGATTTCTTTATTATTTATAAGATGTATTCATTTCAAATCATACAGAGAGAGGTCGACGCAAAGTATACTAAAATGGGAGACTGTTAAAGAGTTTGCTATGGCACACGGAATTTATGAGGAGAGAGATGTAAGGTTTTTTTTTAACAATATGATTGAATAGCAGGCAATTCTATACTGACCATGTTATATCTCCACAACTCTTTTATGTCCAACAGACTTTGTATTGTACAGTCAAACCTGCCTTAAAGGCCACCTTTGTTAACAACCACCTGTCTTTACAGACCAGAATTTTTAGATCCCTTTTCTTCATATTTCAACTAAGTTGATCCTGTATTTAATGGTCACTATAAAGGCCACTTTCTTGGTTCCCTTTTGAGTGTGGTAAGTTGAATGGCACAGGATCGACTACCTGAACACATGGGTTTCCTCCGGGCTCTCCGGTTTCTTCCCACAGAAAGTATCCACTCACGCTACCATCCATGCCAACGAGAGAGATTTCAACATAAGTTGTAATAACATGTATTTCAATCATTGTAATATAAATAAAGTTTAAACTTTAAAGTGGTTTTTTAAGACATGTGTATGCATTAGGCATGCTTTTGTATGCTCCTGTGTCCATCTCTAGTACTTTTCTGTTCTTGGTAACCTCCAACCAAAGAATGTGACACACAAATGAATAGCCAGGATTAGCTATTGATGTTAAAGTGCAATCATTAGGTGTCATTACTTCTTGCATGCAGAAAGATTCATTCAGCCTGATTACTGTAGAATGTTGTTTTTGTTCTAAAAAATTTGTAATTGAATGTGTATAGAATATTATTGTTACTGATTTGAATTAAATTTCTGTTTACTTTTAGACCAAGCAGGCGGTGAAGTTTCTAGACGATCTGGGTACTGTGCAATATTTTGACAATGATTTTCTACGTGACCGAATTGTCATCAACCCTCAGTGGATCGTCAATGTAATGGCATGTGTTGTGTCAGTTAAACAGTCCCCTATACAGGTAATTTTAATCCTTTAAATTTCTGAAATAGATTTAAGATGTGAGATGAAATTTTGTCTCATTTTATTAGAAAACTGTATTAAATTTCAATGACCTTTTTCAAAAGGGCTTAAAAATAAATTGTCTTTCATGGGAATGTATACTTAATATTTTCTCTCATTAAGAAATGGTTAAAAAATTGATGTATTGTGTTAGAATATATAATGAAGGCCATATGTCATAGGCTTTAAATGTTTATTTGTTACAGCGTTTTCAAATCCAAGGTTTATATTCAAGGTTCATATAAAATCAATTGAATTAATCAACGAAAAAAGTATTCATCAAATGTTTGATAGTCAGACTTGTAGCTTGTGTTCTGGTGACGGTATAAACCAGATCACAACTTTGATATTTAATCGTGTTCTGGTAATAATAATTAGTTTTGAAGCAATAGACCTCATTGTGTAACTGTACATTGGTACCTTTGCATAACTACATACTGCTATTCGAAAGTTCATTTGAGCTAACCAGCTGTCACTGGAATCAGTATAAAGTAGTAAATATGATAAACTAAAACAATATTTTAAAGCTGGAAGTCCATTGACATCGGCAAACAAAAGGAAAGCGTGGGACATACACAGAAAAACCTAAACGGTATTCTAAAGCCGTAAGTCAATGGACATGGGCAAACAAAAGGAAAAAGAGGGACATGCACAGAAAAACCAAGACAATATTCTAAAGCCTTAATTAAGTCAATGGACATGGGCAAACAAAAGGAAAACGTGGGATGTACACAGAAACAATAACCAAATATTCGTTTATTAACTAAAAAAAGGAAACATCTCAAACTTCTATTAAAAAACTAGAAGCCAAACCAGGTGCTCGCAGTATGGTAATTACGTAATTTAATGTTTGCAAAATGTTTCTTGGTTTACAGTAGTTTTAAGTGATTGCTTAGAATGGTGTAACCTTCATGAAACTCTAGCTCCTTGTGCATACAGTCTGATATAAAATATGTGTCCTATCTATGATTTTGATCTACATAGTAACATAATTATGTTATTCTTAATTCTTTATAGCAACACCTGGGACGCTTTAAACATGAGCATATAACTGATGTATGGAAGGACTACAGCGAAGAGCTACATACCTGGCTACTTAGACTGACAGAGGAATTTGATCTGACCTTCCCTCTACCAAGAGATCCAATCAATATTGTACCATGTCTTTTACCTCAAGAAGAACCAGAGGAGGTTAGCACTCAGTCGGGAAGCAATAAAGTATCTAGTATATATAGATACCTTTAACTTTAATGTTGTACTTAATTTTATTGATATTATGTCTTGTATTTTTGTTTGATGCTGCTGACACATTAAGATTCTCATTTTGTCATTCTCCTGTCAAAAGAAGATACCTGCATTTGTGTGCCATATTGGACAATTTGTAAAGGCCAGTAGTTCAACAATGATAATTTTTCATTTGATTCTAAAGCTAAGTCAATCTTTGTGAAGTTTTTTTCTCTATAGTATGTATTCGACATTTTTGTTGTTCACATCTTCCTTTTCAATCAAGTTTATAAATAATTATATTTTTTCTCTTCCAGTTGACATGGCCTGATTTAGACAGAGATTCTGGCACACGTGAAAATAAGATGGTGTACAAGTTCTCGTATTTACCTGCAGGATTATTTAACAGAGCACAGGTAAGCATTTTTTCTATGCTGATTCATAAATAGATCATTGAATGATTGATTACCTAATTTATTTTAAAATAATGAATAGCTAAATAATGAAATTCTGCAAATTTTGGTTGTTAATTGCTCTTAAAACTTACCTGTGCATTTAAACACTGATCAGAGAGTATGACCTAGATTCTATTTCAACCCTGATTGGAGAGTATGACCTACATTCTATTTTAGCACTGATCAGAGTATGACCTAGATTCTATTTTTGCACTAATCTGAGAGTATGACCTAAATTCTATTTTAGCACTGCCCAGAGAGTATGACCTAGATTCTTCTGCATATTGATTACTGAATATTTCAGAAAACATATATTTCTTGTTTAGATAAAGTAAAAACAATGAGAGTATAGAGTGTATATTATCTTGGCATTACCTTTTTAATATGACGAAGCCAGTTGATCTTGATTTTTTTTTTATAAACTAAGTCTTTTTGATTAGTTTTTGCATTGTTAGACAAAGGACAAACATAATAATTGTAATTGATATATATATAAATATATCTATACAATCATATCTATTGAAAAAAAAACTTTTTTGACAGCACACCATCATCAATGTCTTTAAACAATCCCTGACCATGAGTATGAAAACTGAAGACTAAAATTGATTGTACACTATAATTCATAAATCTACCGACAAACTTTTGTTTTAATAATATTTGGGAGAATGTTTTATCAGAGTTCTGAATCTTAAGAAGTAGTAAAGACAAAAAATCAAGATACAGTCAAAATCTTTAAGTCCATGGAGGATAATAATAATCTCTGAGGATAGGTAAGAGATTAATTAGTTGATCCTCTGGTTATGGCATTCACATTTGTAATTGTAGGTGAGGCTGTTCCAGTTCTCGGATGGTAAACTCATTTGGAAGAAAGGTTCTATGTTGACAAAGAACAAACATTTAGCCCTTATAAGGCAAGCCAGGTATGACATGAAAACGAAAAGTTATTTCAGAAATAAAGCATATTATATTTTTGAAAGACAGTTACAATTTTTATACAATCTGGACCAAAGGTCCAAGGTGAACTTTTCTCAAACAAATTCTGTCTGTTGTCCATCAATGTCATTGTCATTATGCTTTTCACATTATTGAAATTCATATGAAAATAAAAAAAATACCAAATTAAATGATGGTGCTGTTCCAATCAGATGGATGTTCAGACCAAAATGATGGACCACTTGTTTTTTCAAAAAAAAATTTAATCATAAAGTTATATATTTATTATAATCAGAAGAAAAACAGTCCTCTCAACACAAATGACTAAAATACCGAAGTAATTGATTAGACCTTTGTCTTACACATAAACTGTTTATTGACAGTGATACAGAATTATCGGTGCTGGTACAGGGACCTCGTCCTGAGAATATTCTCCTTATGATACATGAAGTGTTTGAAAGCTTGATTGAAGAATCCTTCCATGGTGTTATGTATGATTTCTTCATTCCCTGCCCTGACTGTATAACCAAAGAGGTAATGTATTATCATGTATTGGACCACTTAAGTTTCCTTTGAACTTTTAACAAAATCATGCAAGTATAGATGGCAGTATGTGTTTTGTATTGTATTTCCAAGCCCTAAAGATGATACAAACTTGTATTGCTTTGCAGTCTTCTCTATATCTTTTTGAGTAATTCCAATCTAGGAAAAGGTAACTGTTACTAAAAGTAAAAACAATTCTATACTGTAACCTTTGGAGCACTTTGAGATGAAAATTTGTCATGTGTTTCACTAATCAGAAGAGTAAGCTTGGCATTATTTTTGGTTAATTCCAACAATTGTCAAGGTCATGGTTAATGAAAGGAGAAAAATTGTTTTTCTTGCTGTAACTTAAGTATGTTTTGAGATAATATCATATAATTATAAAACTCAACTGATAATGAGTTTTGGATTGAAAATTATAATTAACTTAAAATTACCTATGTATATATCTTACCAAGCAACAGAGTTTGGGACTTTATTTTAGGTCATTCTGATCAAGTTTAAGGTCACCATAAGAGAATAATTTACCTATAATAGGCCTTTAAACCAAGGGACATAACTTCCATGATTTTGCTAGTTAGTACTACTGTATATATTTTTAAGTTTAACAACCAGACTCAAAAACATATGTATACTGACAAAATATTCAGCAATAACAAAATTTAAATTTAAACCAATTTTGTGTTTTGTACTTAGGGAACCAGAGAGCCATGTTTGTTTAAAGGCGAGTTGGTCAGGCGTGCAGGGGATCTGAAGGCCCCGTTTCTGCAGTGCACTAAATATTTCCACACAGTATCCATGGGACATTTGCTACGTAAGTAAATGCTGTGATAAAGATTCAAGTCAACGGCAGCATAGCAACTGTTATAACAGATGTGTATTATTTACATTTACATGTGGAAAGAAAATAAAATCATTCAAATGAAAAACATATCCTACTCATCCAGCATAGAAAATAATTTACACGTATGTAATAAATATTTGTGTATGATTTATTGTCCTGTTCTTTTAAAATATGAAAATTAACTAACGAGAGTGAGATAAAAATCCGATATCCAATTGTAACAAGTTGTGGTGCTGTTTTCTCCTACGATTTTCTGTTAGTAAAATATCGCTTTTGGAAATTTGGAATCATCCATGGCGGACTACGTCTGCAAATGAATACGAAACAAATAGTTACCTCAATCCAGACACGAACAAGGAATAAGAAATAGTCGTTTTGATCGCTGTGTTTGAAAATATAAACTCAAGAATTAAAATTCTTCAGACATTGGGTAAATATACCCGTTAAAAGAATGAACTATATCGGGTTCCAGCGTAGAGACAGCGTAAATCATTCATGTGAGAGGTCATGGTATTATGACGTCATTTCTATTCAGGTTTCAGCCAATAGGAACAGCGCTAGGTGTTATCTAACATGTGGGATAAATTTATAAAACCAACATCTCCCGAGTGATGTAACCTATTTAGATCGTAGGAGAAATTAAGTTCTGCCATGTAGTCTGTAATACATCTTTAAGTCAAAATAATGTCATAGTGCAGTCACAAAGACATCAATTATAACACCTGCTTTAGTGGAAGCAATACCTTAAGCCTAATCAGCGCCCAGGATGCTTAAAAATTAGAAAAAGTAGAAGGGGTGCTTATATTAGGACCATATAACGAGTCCAAACACTGCGAATAAATGTACTGCATTGCTCTCCCATAATGGATCTTAGCTATTATACAGGACTGTAGGTGCTTGAAAAGTAAGGGGGCACTTATAGGGACATTGGCACTTAATAGGTCAAATACAGTAGATTGTCTTTTACAATATTGACAATGGCTCCTTGATCGGAAAAAAAGGTAACTAGTGTCCCTTAATGTTAGGAAGGTGTAATAGTAATCAACTGTGTTTCCATAATTGTTGGCTTTAGATAAAAAATAGTTATGTAAGATTCTGATTCTCTTGGGGATTTCAGGATCAATGATCAAGGTCATTGTGAAGGTCAATTATCAAGGTCATTGTAAAGGTCAATAGAAACTTTTATTCTAAAATTGTAAGTTCTTATGACTTTGATGGATTTTTGTTCTGTTAATAAGTTTGTTTATTTTATTTTAACGTCCCTTCAGCTCATGTCTAGGTCATATCGAGACAGTGTCTGCTTGTAACAGTGCATACTTATGGCAACTTTATAGTGCTATCTCAATGAAATATCACGCTGCAGACAAATTGACATGATACTTCACTGGGTCACATTATCTTGACACTGAGCCATCCAGTCCTCCTCCTACCCAGTAATGCTGAGGGCTTAACAGGGAGCGAGGGGATGGCCTAAATTTCACGTCTTAGCTGATTTTGATACGGCCTGGATTTGAACCCCTGCCTGTAATTCTACCAGCACAAAGCGAATGCTTTACTTCTGAGCCACTGTGCCGGTCTGTTAATAAGAACCTTGAGAACCTTTTTTATAAAGATTTACTGCCGTTAATTCTTGTTTTATAGAGATTTATTGCTATTAATTTTTGTTTTATAGAGATTTATTGCCATTAATTTTTGTTTTACAGAGATGATGCCAGAAGACAAGGACACAGATTTTGACCTTCACCTCCAGCAGAGCATCAGTGCACTGCAGTCCATCAACATGGCCATGGAGAAAGATGTAGCCATTCTATATTGTAAAAGGGATGTGCCAAAATCAGGAGAAAAACATAAAGTTGACCCAGCTCTTATCATGAAAGATCTAGAGGACGTTGGTCTATCATGGTTTGTATAAATACTTAGATATGTTTGTTTATTGAGATATTACATCCCTTTAACTCATGTATAGGTTATATTGAGACATTGTCTGCCTGTGACAGTGTGCACTTATGCCAGCTTTAAAGTACTGTCTCACTGAAATATCACGCCCCAGACACATTGACATGACACATTACTCGGTCACATTATCCTAACACCCAACCAACCAGTCTCTCTCCTACCCAGAAAAATGCTGAGCACTTAGCAGCGAGCAATAAAATTGCCTAAATTTAATGTCTTAGGTTTTGATGCAACCAGGATTTGAACCAACACCTGGGATTCTAGCACCAGTCTACCAGCACGAAGCAAACGCTCTTCCGGCTGAGCCACAGTGCTGGTTATAAATACTTTGGGCACGAGCATTAAAGATGCAGGAACCATTTACTGCATGTCCATCAAACAACCATTTTCAGATGATAATTACTATAAAAATAATCTGATAATGGATTGTCCATGATGAAATGAGGAGTTTTATTGATTTTGAGGAACACAGGTCAAAGTTCAAGGTCTGTTACTAAAAATAGACATATTTGATGAATGACGATTTTCAAATTATAGCTGTCACAAACATTGTCTGATATTTTTCAAACTTGTCAATATTATTGCCCATGCTCTAATGAGAAGCTCATGATTCTGAGGTCTGAAGGTCAAAGTCATTATTACTCAAAATAGTTATTTTACGTTATATGTAACTATTTCTTGAAAAAAACAACCACAAAAAATGATCAACATTCGTGAAACTCATTGGAATTATCATAAGTCTTCAGATGGCAATCAGTTGTATACTTAATTTAGGTGAATGATTCTATTATTTACACCATTGTGACCCTTTGTTTGTTTTTGTCTTAAGAGTTTTCTTCATTAATGTTTGATGTAAGAGAATGAAACTTGGTCCGTGCAAACCTATTTGGAAGATGTTCTGTTACATTCCAAAGTTATATCATAAGACCTATTATTTACTAAGATGTGACCCACTGTAATTAAAAAGATTAGTTAATATTTAACCTAAGATAATACAACTTGGTATTGACAGTCTGTGGAAGCATTGTTGGCCATCTTGTTTGACTTTCTAAGTTCTCAGATACATTTTTTAACATAAATCATAGCATTAATTTCATCTGCAAACTTAAGAAAGTATCAAGGATAAAAGCTTTCACTTTTATTTTTAAGATTTTTAATTTCCCTCTCTTTTTCCTTTACAGCTGGTACCCAAATATGGCTGACCTTGATGCTGGTGGAAACATTCAAGATATGATGATGTCCTTAAAGAACTGTAAGGTAAGTTTGTTAAGGAAAGGGACAGACACGTTTCTGTCTGCAAAAAATAAATTCCATTTGAATTTTGAAAGTAAGTAGTTTATTTAATATTCTAGATTTAGTTTCCAAACCAAGAATTTAAAATGCAGCATGGAGCATTTTGGTGTTGCATAGTTATTAAAATATGCTTTTTAAAAGCACAAACAATGCATTTAACACAATGCAATCTTCTGTAAATTTTAAAGTTTGATTGAATTTTGCTACTATATATTTTAAAAACTGCTATAAAAGGTTAAATTTGGAATTTTGACTGAATCAATAATGACTCCTAGTTTAAGTAACTGAATGTTTCTTGTACAATACTAGGTTGTTGTCGGCTGCCTGTCAGATGATTTTGAGCGAGACGTTCATTGTAACAGTTTGTTCCTGTACGCCAAAGAAACCCTGAGTAAGCCGACTCACATAGCTGTAATGACTGACAACCTCGACTGGAAACAGACTGATCTAGGCATGAAAATCGGGCAAGCAGTAAGTTTGTAACTGTCAAAGTTTGAGCAATTTTCTATTAAAGTTAGATACCGTATTTGATGTAATAAGCACCCAGGGGGCTTAAAAAATTAGAAAAGTAAAAGGGACTGCTTATTGGGACCATATTATGAATTCAAACACTGTAAATAAATGTACTGCGATGATCTCGGGTAATGGATCTTAGCTATTATACAGGATTGTAGGTGCTTGAAAAGGGAGGGGCACTTATAGGGACATGGGTGTTTATTAGGTAGAATACAGTAATGTATTGTTATGTCATGCTACATAAGTAGATAGGTACATAAAGTGTTTCCCATGTGTTGTTGTCTTTGTGGTTGAAGTTTGAGGAATGTTAGGCATTTATCAAAAATAGGTCATTGAAACCCACACTTTGTACTTTAATTGTTTTATTTGAAAAGTTTAACGAGTATGTGACTTTGTCAATTGTGTAGTAACTTAGATAACAATGAAACTGTTTTCATATTTGATCTGACATGTATGTGTAATGCTTAAGTGTTTGATACTAGTCATTACTGTAGTCTGACTATGTTGTATATACATATTTTTAGCATACAGCTATGATATTACTGTGTTGCGTTTATTTTTATAGAGAATGGCGATGATAAGAAGTCCTAGTAGATATGAAACAAAGATAAAAGATCTACAGGAAATGGTCACAGAAACTGTAACTGGAATTAACGAGGTATTAAATAAAATAAAAATAGTTTTTTATATTCCTTGAGAATGTCCCTTTTATAAATAAGAAATGACAATACATCATACTGTTTTTGCTCTGTACAGACACACAGTATAGCAGAGATATGGAAAACTGTCAGTCCGAAGGAAATGTCTGATAAAAATCCATTCGGACTGACAAAAAATTGAGAATTAAACAAATAATTTCAACCAAGGGACTGATAGAGTTTTCAAAAGGACTGATACCTAAGAATATTTTTTTTTAAAGAACTCTGGTATAGAAGATAAAACACACCTTGATTAAGTGTCTCAGTAATGTATATATTATACATTGATTGTTTATAATGCATTACATGTTTTAAGTTATTTGTATATTGTATGTGTATGTTTCCAAGGGATGTAGTCACACTGAGCAAAACCAAGGCTGCCGCCTAAGTATGAATTTGGGAAGGGACCAGAAATTCTGTTGAAAATATTAACTTTCTTAAAATGCTGCCTCTGTATGATTTCCTTCCTTCCCTGTTTCCTATTGTTGATATCATTAGAAGACAGATCTGTATTTATATACAATTGACTTTCCAGGCTGTGTCGGAATCACCCTCTGTTTTTATAAGCTACTGCTGGCAAAACTCTCAGGACGCTGTAAAGCTTGGAACAAAACCTAAGACAGGGTCACTGGGCTATGGTGACCCTCGAAAGATTAAAAACTTCCTAGAGACAAAAGGATTTAAGTGCTGGATAGACTTTGAACAAATGGGAAAGGTAAAATCACAACTGCTTACTTTTCTACTCCACTTTCTTACAAGGAAAATATTGATTTATATACTAAGTAGCCTTCATTGGGTTTAATTAAAAATAAGGGTTAATTTTGTTTTAAATTTCATTGAATATAAAGCACAAGGAATTTTGGTCAAAACAGAAACTCTAAGTGTATAATAACTACCTATGACATGCCATGCAATTATAGTGCATTTTTTATATTTGACAAACAACCCAGTTGACCCTCCAAAAAATTCTTTATTTTCACGGTTTATTAAACAGTCAAGTAGAGTCCATGCAGTTTTATTCTATAATTTGAGTAATATATGTAACTTGAGATATGTTGGATGTTCTATGTCACAGTGTGAGCAAACATTTGAGTGCATTAGTGACAATTTGTGTAGCTGAAATATTGATATGCATTTTTTTTTTAGAATGGACTGTACCATGATATTGCTGTCGGGTTACAGAACTGTAAAGTGTTGGTTGCTTGTGTTTCTGATGAGGTAAGTTTCATAGAAAGTTTAAACTTTATTTTCCAAAGATTGAAATACAAGTTATCACATCTTGCGCTGAAATCTCTCATTGACTTGGATAATAAGTTGAGAAAATCATTGCTATGGGAATGTAATAACACAGAAGAAAACCACATGTTAAGCCCACTTATGACTGCATGATGCTGAGGGACCATTTTGGACTTCCTTGTTGAGAAGTAATCAACTTCACCACTCTTCTACTCATTTTTCATTGAAAATTTGTGATGTCATAATGTGGTCATTTCTAGAAATGCTTTGTTCTGTTTAGACTTGCTCCACTATAGGTAGCTATGCCTTGTTGGTTGTAAAATCAACCAATGAAAGCATTCTTTAGCCATTTTGACTGTCAATGCAGAAGCCCTGTCACATCAAAAACAACTATGTACAACTACAAGTTTAACTTTCCTGGGTTGAAAAATCATTCGGTGTATCAATTAACATAGCTAGTCTAATCAAGAGCCATTTTCTCACATAATGAGTTAACAAGCACCTTTTTAAATGCTTATATCATGTTTTTATTGTTACAGTATGTGAAGTCTGACCCCTGTATGATGGAGATTAGGTTTGGTGTGTGTAACATGAATCTACCATTAGTTGTGGTTGTCGTAGGAACGGGCAATGAATGGAAACAGTCTGAGGTAAACTTTAGTAGACATAATAAACCAAGTGGAAAATTACTGGTTAAAATTGTGCATTTAAATCTAGAAAATATTATATTTAATCAGGATTTCATCAGACAAAATAATATCTTGCACTGAAATGCTGCAGCATTGAATCATCATAAGTTATTTTAAATAAAAACAATTTTTTTTTCTTTCAAAGTGTAGTTCTGCTTTTGATAACAAAAAATAAATTTGATTGCAAATTGATTTACTTACAAAGTGTAGTTCTGCTGGTTTATTGAGTCATACATTTGATTACAGATTGGATTACTTATGCGGCGTAGTCCTGCTGGTGTTAACACAATATTAATTTAATTACAGATTGGATTACTTATGAGGCGTAGTACTAATGGTGTTAACACAATATTAATTTAATTACAGATTGGATTACTTATGAGGCGTAGTCCTGCTGGTGTTAACACAATATTAATTTAATTACAGATTGGATTACTTATGAGGCGTAGTACTGCTGGTGTTAACACAATATTAATTTAATTACAGATTGGATTACTTATGAGGCGTAGTCCTGCTGGGGTTAACACAATATTAATTTAATTACAGATTGGATTACTTATGAGGCGTAGTCCTGCTGGTGTTAACAAAGTTTACATGCAGCAGGAGAATGAGCAGGGCTGGGAAGTAATTAATCAATACGTCAAGAAATGTATGCCAACGATGTCTGAATTGAAAGAAGAGAAAAAGAAAAAGAAGGAGAAAAAACAGACTGAAAAGACAAAGAAACACGAAGCAAGCAGTTCATCATATCAGGTACGTGTACATTCTAATACAAGACAATGAAGAAATTGAAAAATGTATTGGATCACTGCCATTTTTATTCCGTCTGGACTAAAGGTCAAAGGTTAATTTTTCTGTTGAAATCCTGCCTGTTATCCACTAGTCACTAGCTTTTCACATTTCAAACTTTTCATCCAAACCATACTGGACCAATTTCAGCCAAACTTTGCAGGAAGCATAATTTGATGAATAGAATAAGATATAAATATGGTAAGGATGACTGCAAGGGAATGTCAATAGGGAGGAGGCCTGAACAAGAAATATTTGACCAATTTTTAAAATCTTCTAGTAAACCAGAATGCCTGGAGCTTTATGCTTGCATTCATAGCTCCCTAGAGGCATGAAGAATCTTAATTCATTCATTCAACACATACATGTAACCCTTGAATAAAAAATAAGTTGTATCTTTTGGTATTTTTATATTTGACCAGTATTATTAGATATTATGTGTATATTAAGACGAAACTAGCACTTGATATTTTGATATTTGACCAGTATTATAAGATATTTTGTGTATATTAAGATGAACCAGCAATTGATATTTTGATATTTGACCAGTATTATTAGATATTGGGTGTATATTATGACAAACTAGCACTTGATATTTTGATATTTGACCAGTATTATTAGATATACTGTGTATATTAAGACAAACTAGCACTTGAAATTTTGATATTTGACCAGTATTATTAGATATACCGTGTATATTAAGACGAACTAGCACTTGAAATTTTACATTGTACAGGAGGAGTACGAGTTGATACAGAGAAAGTTCATGCGACATATCACCTCCATGATCAGTACACTGGATATACCCACTCTACCAAAGCTGCTTGTCTTTGATTTTGTCAAAGGTAATATGTCCTGTGTTATTCTGTACTATTGTTGAAATTGAAATACAAAAATTGTAAAGCTTACTGAAACAGACTACCAATAAATATAATATCTGTTAGAGACAAAAAAATTCTCTGTGGTGACCATTCAGTTATAAATACCTTCAGTCTGTGCAATTCTTTAAAACCTTGCACATAGTAGTACCGGTAATGGTACCACAATTACGTCCTATTATCCCAAAGAGTTTCACATGCTTATAGAAATATTGTCCTAACTAGAAAGTAAAGGATATTGTTTGTCTGTCAATCTAAATTTGGTGATTGTTCTTTATAGAAAGAACTCAGAACATAGGTAAGTTTAAAACTAGATGCACTCACAAAACGTAAAACTCATTACCATATTTTCAATTTTAGATTTATTAGTCCCTTAATTGTACAATGGAAGGGGTCTATAGATTTGTTCCAAGCCTGCCCTACCTTCTGTCCATCTGATATTCTTCATCAAGAACATATCTACTATGGTAGACTATATGATGCAGGATGACCAAACAGGATGTGGCAGTGCATCATTAGATGGTGCAGAGTCTTGCACTAAAACTAGGTCATGGTGACCTAATTCTTGACCTTCATGGAATATCTAATGACATCCTTGTATTCATGCTTTTTAGTACAGGATCACCGAATTTAGTGTTGTTGTCCATGTTGGGATGGCGCAATATCATTACCAAGTAATTAAAAGTAGGTCACAGTGACCTACTACCAACTATTTTACCTTTATGGAACATCAATGGAAGATTTTGTTCAGAGCATATCTTCTAACCAGTTTAATGCAGACTGGTTTTGTCTTCCATTACTGGATGGTGCAGTGTCATTCAATAGAATAAGGTTGCTGTGACCTACTTTCTTTGCCTTTATAGAACTTCAAAACAAACCTGGTCTTGTAAGCTATTTATGCAAGATCACCAAAGTTTTTGCTTATAACACATAATGGAATGATGTGTAACACTAGAATTAGGTCACTGCAACCTACTCTTTGACATGAAAGGAAAACCTTGTCCAGACAACATTTATGCCATTTGATAAAAGATTACTGAATGTGCTGTTGTTGTCTATGTTAGGATGGCGCAATGTCTTTACCTGATAACTAGATTTAGGTCACTGTGAACATCAAGGGAAAACATTGTTTGAAGCATATTTTGTCACCTATTTGATGCAGAATTATCTATTTGGTGGTGTAGAACTTGATTGGATGGCGTAGTGTCATGCACTAGAATTAGATCACTGTGACCTTCTTTTAAGCTTTACAGATTATCAATGGAAACCATTGTCCAAAGCATATCTTCATGGTATTTCATAGAATTTAATACAGGATCACCCTCATTCATGTGGCAGTACGTGATGGGTGTGAGGCTCTGTCATATATATCATAAATAGGTCACTGTGACCATGCATAACTAGGTCACAGGCAGCATAACTAGGTCACATACAACATAACTAGGTCATTGTGACCATGCATAACTAGGTCATGTACAGCATAACTAGGTCACTGTGACCATGCATAACTAGGTCACAGGCAGCATAACTAGGTCACTGTGACCATGCATAACTAGGTCACAGACAGCATAACTAGGTCACAGACAGCATAACCAGGTCACTGACCATGCATAACTAGGTCACAGACAGCATAACTAGGTCACTGTGACCATGCATAACTCGGTCATGGACATCATAACTAGGTCACTGTGACCATGCATTTGAATCTTTCCATTATAAGACAAACATTATGGTGCAGTTTAGGTGGTGTTTGTCTGCATTATGAACTGGAAGTGGACATGTATTTCTATACATACAATACTCCAGCTATGTCTTGTTCTAATTACATTAATTTTGTTTAAGAACATCAACTTTTTATGGTAATAACTTAGAATTAGACAGATTATAACATGTTAAAATGATGACAGTTCACTTCTCAGTATTAATTAGGCATGCATGATATTGGTTAGTATTAGTTTTGGTTGTATTAACTATATTTAGTTAACGTACTGGATAACTAGTATTTGTTTATGAATGCATTTTATACACCCAACAATTCACCTAACATTTGTATGTATGGATCACATGGTATTGGCAAAGCACCAACAAAACACAGAATTAGTGTAAAACAATTATTAAAGAGAATGTTTTAACTTCACATAATATGATGTCTTTTACACAATATTTTCACTTCAGTGGCAGATTGCTTCACCTTTGGATCGATTAAATTTACTTTTTAGTCCATCTGGACCAAAGGTCCAAGGTGGACTTTTCTCATACAAATCCCGTCCGTCGTCCACCTGCATCCGTTCATGGTTGTTAACTTTTAACATTTTCGACTTCTTCTCCTAAACCATTGGACCCAATTCATCCAAACTTGGTAGAAAGTATTCCTAGGGGAAGGGGATTCAGATTTGTTCAAATGAAGGGGCTAGGCCCTCAGGGGGCACCATGAGGGGGCCAAAAAGGGGAAACTTGTCAAAATTTCAAAACTCTTCTTCTAATAAACTAGAAGGCCTAGAGCTTACTGTTTTGGTATGTAGTGACTAAAGGGCATGGAGAACCAAGTTTGTTCAAGGCGTGACTCTGGGGTCAAAAATGGGTTACACGTTTTTGGGTCAAAGTTC
>JAUMGZ010113215.1:3197-30088 GCA_032359645.1 Pododesmus macrochisma
CTACGAAACAAGTCACAAGAACTTGCTTAGCTCATGGACAACAAAATCTACGAAACACGTCACACGAACTTGCTAAACTCGTGGACAACAAAAACACGTCGCAAGAACTAGCATAACTGTTAGACAACCAAAACTATTAAACACGTCACAAGAACTTGCTTAACTTATGGACAACAAAATCTACGAAACAAGTCACAAGAACTTGCTTAGCTCATGGACAACAAAATCTACGAAACACGTCACACGAACTTGCTAAATTTGTGGACAACAAAAACACGTCGCAAGAACTAGCATAACTGTTCGACAATCAAAACTATGAAACACGTCACAAGAACTTGCATGAATAGTTGACAAACACTGAATAGTCATCATCAACAGGATTTTGGCACCAGTACAATTGAACAGGAATATTGTAAGATAAAACTACAACAACAATACGTCACAAAAAGCGTTATTGGAATCACGTCTAAGAGCAGTCAATCGCACTTGATGTATTTAGTGAAATGTTAATATGTAGTTAGTCCAATATCTTCATCAATGAAACAACGATCTGAAAAACACATATAAAGGGTTGCCATGCCTGAAATACACGGAAGCATCGTGGCGGGTGACACATGTGTGGCAGTAAACACTAACCATATCGCGAGCACCTGGTTTCGCTTTTATCTTTTTCAATAGAAGTTGGTGATGTTTCCTTTTTTAGTTAATACATGTATATTTGGTTCTTTTTTGTGTGCGTCCCACGTTTTCCTTTTGTTTGCCCATGTCTTAGGACTTACGGCTTTAGAATATCTTCTCAGTTTTTCGTATTTACTACTTTATAAAACCTTCAATTCAACTATCTCTGAATAAAATGGGAAATAAACACACTCTTAGAAAGATAAGCAAGTCTAACTCACGCGCAAGTTTACAAAGAAAAAATCGATATATAGAAGTTGGAAACGCCGTTATATGGGTTCATCTTTCACGCTGTACCTTTCCTATTAAATGTTCTTTGACTTCCCGTTCCTGTCGCCACTTGTCTGTCTGTCCTGCCAATCAGTTTTTTATATTTTGGTCTTTTGTCACAATATCGGGGAAACCTTCTGAAAGCGATGGTCTGCCCTAATTAAACATTAAACAATCATTGAGAGACAAAAAGCCGAAAAAACAGCGTAATATCTATGGGATCCCGCTTGGCAAACCAGACCTAATTTCAAAAAGGGGCTAGTTACAAACGAACAAATGCAAATGAATATATATGGGTTGAATGTATTAGGAGTAGGCATGACCTTGGCGAATTTATATTAGGAATACAGGTTAAGGTTTAAAAACAAAAATAAACCCGAAACACAATAGACTACGAAACAATTCTGTGGTTTTGCCAAGCGTATTACTATCAAAAGAAGGCATTTAAAATCAACCATTTTAACGTTTATTGGAAAGCCAATACCAACAGTGAATGAAAACCCGAACTACTGTCTAGGAACACCCATACATCATAATGCTAGAACATGACTTTGGTTTAACTGGGACACGGAGAGACCAACCTTCCTACTTCACATTTAGACAAGTCTTCAAGGAACAGAGTGATATCATCGCAATGATAACATAGTTAAAATCGTTAATATGTAAAGATCTGACTATGTTAACACTCAACCCACTCAAAAAGAAGAACAATTCTTTTTGTGATGAGATTGTCTTATATCTCCCATTTCTTTAATGCTTTCCACGTACAGCATTGCTTATTTCCAAATAAACCGATAGAAAAGTATATCCAAAGCTAGGAAACACGTCACAAGAACTTGCAATACTGGTGGACAACCTGAGCTAGGAAACACATCACAAAAACTTGAATAACTGGTTGACAACCAAAATTACGAAACACGTCACAAGAACTTGTTTAACTCGTGGACAACAAAAACTACGAAACACGTCACAAGAATTTGCTTAGCTGGTGGGCAACTTAAGGTTCGAAACCGGTAAAAAGAACTTGCAATTTCTATATCCACTAAAACACAGACGAACAACGAACATAGTGAACACTAATCAAAGGCATGCTACAATAGGATAAACTTAGAGATAAACTGAACCAAATTGCAATTGATGCCGCTGTTCGGCAATGTCAAGTTGCAAATTGTAAGTCATAAATATTCTTGAGCCGTTAATTCATGGCTAATCAACACTAGTAGTGACGTCAAGCATTGTTTTTGTTATAGATGATGTACTATGAGGGGGAGAAAAGAGATTTCATAGACGAAAAGTGACAAAAAGTCTTCTTTGTAAGGTAAATATTTTAATGGACAACATCGTTTTGAACAAGCTAATGGAGATAATACAGAGACATACTTACGAACATATGACTGAATCAGTTATTCAGTAAATGTTCAAAAGTTAATTAGAACAAACATTTCGATTTTTACACTAACGTCATAACTAGTAAACTTCCTTCATGCCGACATGAAATATCTCGAGTGGTAGAATGGAAACGCCATGAAATGTTTGGTCGTTGTTTGTGGTCTCAATATCATGATATCTGCGACAATTTGTTTATGTTGATGTGGTTTCCAAAACCAGCTAGATTTCCAATGATTATCACGTTTTATACATATTCCCGTCATCTTTACTAACAGGAAGCGGAAAGACAGTTAGTCTGTCTTTTTGGCCGACAAGACTTTCACTGGGCTCTTTGCTTCCGTATATTTCTCTGTTGGGTATAATAACGGAACGGAGGAAAATCTGTTGGGTATTTTTCTTGAATAAGATTTAGCAGTTGTCTATTCAAAGAATGTTTAAACACCGGAATCAAATGCTGCCTTAACAACGTCTGTTTTCTTGCTATCATCACATGTTACAAACTGAACCCATGCATCTACGATGTCACGGAGTGGTACCAAACCTTCTTTTTGATTAAGCATTCCAAAGGCTTTCGTTACAACGGGTTCATTCTCGTGCCCAAAAGCTTTAAAGGCGAAGACAAATTCCTCTAATTCGATGGACCTGTCTTTGTTTGTGTCAATTACATCAAAGATCATGTTAAAGCATGCGGTCATTTCGGTAAAAAACGCTTTCTTGTCTGCAGTATATTTGCCGGTTAACCTCTTGATAAAGTCGTCTTCGGATACTTCCACGTTTTTTTTGTCGAAGATATAGGTGTTCCACCATGTTTCCATATCAACCTTGACACCAGTAGCTTTGTCTCCAAGAAGCTTGTGAAGATCTGTGAACTTGTTGCGGGACTCCTCTACATCTTCAATTGAGATTTTCCCGTCGTGGTTGACGTCGAGTGAATTGTACCAAATCTTCCATTTTGTTACGAGGTATTCCATTTTATTCTGAAAAGACATAGGATGTTAAATGTTTTAATATCCAACTAACGTTTACTGTATCTACCTGCAGCTAGGAATTACCAAACAAAGTTTGGGACCCTTTTAATATTTATTATTAATAATAAGAATGTATGTTTGTTCTAATATATGTATGTTCTATATATTCCATTACGTATGTTTAATGTTTCATATGGTAAGAGAATGGAAGGGTCTCAAACCTGAAATTGTCTATATGAATAAGTTTGATATAGAACGCAATATCCGGAGACCCAGAGGTACCTTGACGTTCACCTTTAAATGGTTTTTGAAAACACTTTGACTTAACCACCTTGAATTATGTTTAGGAGAATTTTGATTGCTTCCCTTTCCAAATAAAAAAGGTTGGACAACAATTTCTTAAATTTGAAAATACTGTTTTGCTAATCATAACTTGCATTGATTTGATAATTTAATGCTCAATATACAAGCATTTAAAAAAAAGTTGTGAAAAGAAAGATTATGAGATATAGATAATGCAAGATTTATTGAGACCATTGAGGTCATCTTGGAAACCTCTTATAACCAATCTTTGATAAGAAATCATGTGTTATGCATTAAAGGGTAATTTCAAGTTTCTATTTTCCTTCTTGTGGTGTACTTTAAAAAAATTAATTCTTGAGGAGTAATTTAAGATGACCGCCGTTCCCTGACTTAACAATATGACAGTGGGAAACTACTTTAAAAAAAAATATATTTTCCATGTGTTTTAATCCTTATTTCCTATAGAGCTTTCAATATAAAGCAAAATATGGGTCATATTTTTATCAGTTTTTCTGATATTTCATTTATTTTTTTTAAATTTTAATAATAAATTCAATTTTACAAAAAAAAGTACAAAATGTATGACCATTTTTTTTTATAATAATGATTATTACCTATATGCTTTTACACGATTTTGATGTTTCATTTATGATTTTAGTAAATTTTATAGTTGCATTAAGATGAATTTGTGAAGTTTACCAAATTTCTCAAAAAACTGGATTTTCACAAAACGTTGATGGTGAACTTTTCTCAAAACCGAGCAAAGTATTTATCAATGAATACAAATGAACATGGAAAAAAATTAAAGAATCTATCAAGTAATTTTCTCACATGCGTATTGCTTTAATATACAAATTGCAATGTGACCCGGTCCACCAATGCATAAAATATATATATAAGAAGGAAAGAACCAAGTCTCTGTGTGAGAGAACCTCGTCAAAGATTCCAGGCCTAGCTACGAATTTTAAAAAGCTTCTTTTTTCACTTAAACTAATTTTTCGTGTCTACGATATCAGGTTTACACTTTCAAGTACAAATGAATATAATGGTGGAAACCCGTGTGTATACGACTTATGATTCCAGGGGTAACAGGATTTTCAATATGACCGCTAGTTCAGTAATCTTGGAATTTTATTTAAATTTTTACGCGACACGTGCATAGCAAAAAGTGTGCGAACATAAAATATTTAAAAGATTTTGTTGTTGACGTTTTAAGAGATATGTAATGACGGCCATCTTGGAAATATCTCATAGCCTTTTAGGAATATTTAGACACCATGTTCCAGGTCCAATTTTCTTTAATATAGGAATAATCAAGAAAATGTATTTCGTAAGAAATAATTTAAGATGGCTGCCGTTGACCAACTTAAAATACAAATTACAAGCTGAAGCGGGTCACCAGTAAATAGAATATCTAATAATTGCTTGTACTTGCATACCAACTATGGTTGTAATCCTACAACTGTGGGGCAATAAGAGCACGGAACTCAATTATGTTTAACCAACGAAAATGTAGTAACCTCATTTATATGCGTTAAAATATCGAACTTATACCAAGGTAAGGGATTATGCACTTGAATACCAAATTTGTTTGTAATCATACAATGTTTAAAGCAGTAAGAGCTGGAAACTGATTAACCAATGATAGTTTATTAACCTCATTGTTTTGCGTAATTAAGTACGCATCACATTAACTATCTACCTTAGCCCGAGTCTTGTCATTTCGTACTTGCATACCAAACAAACTTGGTTAAAATCGGATCCTTTTAGGACAGTTTGAGCATGGAAACCAAAGTATAACAAACGGACAGTCAGATTAAACAGACGGAATCACCCAAATAAACATTTCCCCATTTTCTTCGAAAAACTTGGGACAATAAAAAGCTAGGGAGCCAAAGGGATGGGGAGTAGGGGAACTTGATGCCAGGGACTAAAATTTCAACCCAAAAATACTATAATTAAGACCTTGTTAATGAATCAGATGTACGCGCAGTCAAAACTGGAACTTTTCACATACTCAGGAAAGCTGTCTTGAAAAACCCTGTAGTAGAGATGACGGAAAGATGACGCAGTAAAATAAATCGAATTTAATACTATCACAACTTAATTACTTAAGGATTCGACACTTTCATCAAACATAAGAATTTAAAAATAATTTTTCTTGTCTTGTATTCAATCCATCACAATTCCAAGTACAAATGAGTCTAATGTTAAAACTCCATGCCTCTACGACTTACCTTCCAATAGGAGATGCGTGAACAAGATTTTCAAGATGGCAACCAGCTTGGCCATTTTGGATATTTTTTTTAAACAAACGGGTTTTGCGTGTGCGCTTATAAAAGTCATACGGTTTTGAATTTCTTTGATAATATCTCTTAACCAGTTCTGACGTGAAGCGATAACAAGAAAGTTAATTGGCTGACAACAGACAGTGCATAATCAGACAAGCTGAACTGACAAAGCTCAAGGTGAGCCAAAAACAAGTGATAAAAGAAATATCAATATGACGAACTCTATTGATTAAACAAAAATAACATAAAAGTAACGAGATCTAGTTTACTTTACAAAAAATAATTAGGAAAAGGTCAACACGTATTATTTGTAGATAATTAGAGCCAATATTTGATATTCAGAATAATAATTTGTACGCACGAACTTGACTTACGTCGATCTCATGGCGAAGACAAACTAAATAATACAAGACAAATTAAAACAGAAATATTTACTCAACATACATATTTGTCGCTAGCAAAGATATAATTTAGTAATTTTAGCATTGCTCAGATCTATATTACATTATATTCTAACAAGTTAGGTAGCATATACGACGGTTACCTTAACACAACTATGTATGAAATGTATTTGCAATGTGTCTGTGACATTTCAGTGAGACAGTACTATAAAATCGCCATCAGTGCGCATGTGTTGCCAAAACCCAAAAGTATGTACAACAAACGAAGTTGTCACTAGTATGTGCCAAAAGCTTTCAAACACTTCAGAAAAACTTGAATATAACGTGGCGAGTAACTAATTTCTTTATCTTTATCACAAATACCAGATATTGATGTCAAAACCATTTTTTTCGATCGAGTAATGACCATATTTAAAATGACAAAACTAAAATACAAGTAAGAAACCAAATTCATTCGGAACCACTCTGACTAAAACAAACAAATTGTGATCCAAGTTTATTACACTCCCCTTAACAATACACTAGTTTCAAAATACTTTTAAACTGAGCATTTTGCTTCCAAATACTTGTTATACTGAACCTTTCCCAAGGAGCCATTGCTGTGTGTGAGGCATGCTGTTCATAAAGTTATGTCAGTTAGTTTTGAGTTATTGACCTAAGAACACAACGTTTCATACTCGCCTGTATTCTAAATTGTTATGTTTGATGCATTTTATTACTTTTTCCTTATTGTAAGTATGTCCGTCCGTCCGTCCGTCCGTCCGTCCGTCCGTCTGTCTGTCTTTTGATAATAATAAATTCTATACAAACTATAAAGTCACCATTGCTTATGAGGACTTGGTTGTCCGAAACACGTATCCATAGGAGTACGTTAAAATATTCCTATTTTGACTGCGCGTAGATTTTAAAATGTTGGCAAGACAAATTACATATAATTGTTTGGGTGTGGTTTTTGTCCATCATTACCATCTTGATTTCACCTTCCCCCTTCTTTGGATTTATAGCTATGATTTACCGAGGTCTTGTTTATTCTAAATTCAGTTCTCTAAAGCGTCCATTGATGACGGCTGCTTCGAAGTGAGACCAGGAGTTGTTCGGTACGAGTGTGTCTTACACAGAGTATTGGCTCTTTAAATAAATATATATTTAAGATTAGAGTCACGCAATTTGTTGAGTTTCGGACGCGAAAGAAATTGATAAGAAAAATGCCAAGACCAATGGTATCATGGGGTATATTTCCTTTCCAGAAATACACTAGTTACAACTTAAGATTATCGTGCTGTTTCATTAACTCCCTTCTAGTTAATGGATCATCTGGAATTTCTCGAATTGTAATACACATATATTCATTTATAGTTATCAGCAACATGATTTTTTATAGTTAAATTGAACAGGAATTTACTGAAACCTAGAACAACAATACGTATTCATGACAATCTACGCGAGTCCTAACGACAAGCCAGGTCGAATATACAAGAGGTGTCAACAACAGTCAGACAGGAGCAACTGAATATATATAGCTTTGGCAAAATATGAAATTGAGCACACAGTGTAAAATTAAATAAAAAAAACCTCCTGAAATTCAATATACTAGACAAAACGGTCAAACATTTACTTCAAGATTGACCTGATCAAATTTTTGGGGTTTTTTTCTCAAGCGAAAGCGTTTTAAAAATCAACCGTTTCAACATTTATTGAAAACAACGTGCCGTAGTTCCAAACTAATGTCTCAGAACACTTATCAATCAGAATTCTAGAACTTGTACACGGTGCTACCAGCCTAAAATGCTAAGTTCACATTTAAATAACAAAGATATATCATTGCAATGATAACGTATTTTTAAAGTTAAAATAGACAGTATTCGACCACTTTTGAAATGATATTGTTTTTTGTTTAAAAAATCGCTTTTCGTCAATAATTTTTAAGCACAACATTGATTAGTTCCAAATAAACCGATAGCAAAGTATATTCAAACAGGAGGATTAGTTCTACATCCACTTAAAAACCGACGAACAACGAACATAGTGAACAAAAATTAAAGTCATGATACAACAGGAAAAACTTAGAGATAAACTGTACGAAATTGTTATTGATGTCGCTGCACTGCAACGTTAAGTTTTCTGTCCAAAGAGTTATTTAGCCGTGAACACACGTTGTGAACACACGTTGTGAAATATAGCATTGTTGTTTCATATCAATACAGTACAATGAAGAAAAGAGACAAAATAAAACCAAAGTCCTGTGTGTAAGGTAAATATTTTAATGGACCAAATGAGATGGAACAAACTAATGGGAATGATACAGATACATGCTAACGATCATATAACTGAATCAATTGTCAGTTAGTGTTCAAAAGTTACTTTAGAACAAACTTTTCGATTTATACATTGAGGCAACAACGATAAAAGCTTTCTTCATGTCGACATGAAATATCTTGTCTGTTAGATTGGAAGCGCTCCATGAAATACTTGGTCGTTGTTTATGGTCTGTCTCAAGTTCATGATTTACATCTCTGTGAGTATCTTGTTCTTTTTTTGTGTGGTTTCCAAACCAGCTGGATTTCTATGGATCCACGTTTTATACATATTCCCGCCATCTTCACAAATCGGAAGCGGACATACATTAGTTAAGCCTGTCTATTTGTCCGACAAATTTCTCACTCGGCTCTTTGCTTCCGTACAATTCTCAGTTGGGTAATGTTACTGCACGGAGGAAAAATCTGTTTAAAATTGGGCATTTTTCTTGAAGAATATTCAGCAGTTGTCTATTCTCAAAATGTTTATACACCGGACTCAAATGCTGCCTTAACAACGTCTTTTTTGCTGCTATCATCACATGTTACAAACTGAACCCATGCATTTACGATGTCACGAAGTGGTACCAAACCATCTGTTGGCTTAAATAATCCAAAGGCTTTCGTTACAACGGCTTCATTCTCGTGTCCAAAAGCTTTAAATGCGAAGACAAATTCCTCTAATTCGATGGACCTGTCTTTGTTTGTGTCAATTACATCAAAGATCATGTTAAAGCAGGCGGTCATTTCGTTCAAAAATGCACCCTTGTCTGCATTATATTTGCTTGTTAACCTATTGATAAAGTCGTCTTCGGATACTTCTGCGTATGGTGTTGGAAAAATGTAGGTGTTCCACCATTTCTCCATATCGACCTTGACAGAGGAAGCTTTGTCTCCAAGAAGATGGTGAAGATCCGTGAATTTGCTGCGGGACTCCTCTACATCTTCAATTGAGATTTTCCCGTCGTGGTTGACGTCGAGTGATTTGTACCAGATTTTCCATTTTGTTACAAGGTGCTCCATTTTATTCTGAAAAAGCATAAGATGTAGAGCGTTTTATTGTCAAACCTATGTTTATTGTTCACTAACAGATAACAATCACCAATTAAAAAGGAAGATTTATTCTTTCATGAAGAGAATTGTTCTATAATATTTTATGCCTAATGATTCACATTGTGACTGAATGGAAGGAATTAGGGCCTAAAGCATGATATTTCTGTATGAAAGAGTTTTTGATATTAAACAATAAAAAACAAGCGATATAAATATAATTTGTACACACAAGCAGTACTTACGCCTATCTCATGGTGCAGACAAACAAAATACGTTAAGGTCAATTAAAACAAAATTATGTAGTCAAAAAGAGATTATTATGCGTCACTTGTTATGATGCTTATTTGCTCTTGATCATATCTATATCACGCTATATTCTAACAAGTAATGATTCATATTCGTTGGCTAGCCACACACACACACACACACACACACACACACACACACGGGTTTTGTTGGGACTTTCGTTGTTAATTTTCTCGGTTTTTATCAGTTTGACTACCAACATTTTATCATTGTGTGATAGTAGATAAAACTTTAACATTGTGAGACCCAACGTTTCAAAGTGAAGTAATGGAACAAGCTTTAACATTGAGTAGTGGATTGAATATTAACATTGTAAGACTCTAGTTTAACAGTAGGGTAGAGGATTGAGCCTGGACATTGAGTGATCCAACGTTTAACAGTAGGGTAGCATAATGAGTCGTTACATTGAGTGACCCTGCATTTAACAGTAGGGTAGTGGAATGAGTCGTAATATTGGGTGACCCTACGTTTTAAACAGTTGTGTAATGGATTGAATCTTAAAATTGAGTGATCCATCGTTAACATGTAACAGTAGGGTGGTCCATTGAACCTTAACATTGAGTGATCCACCGTTTAGCATTATGGTGGTGGATTGAGCCTTAGCATGGAGTGATCCACCATTTAGCAGTATGGTGGTGGATTGAGCCTGGACATTGAGTGATCCACCGTTTAGCAGTATGGTGGTGGATTGAGCCTTAGCATGGAGTGACCCTCAGGGGTTAACAGTAGGACAGAGGATTGAACCTTAACATTGAATGATCCAAAGTTTAGTAGTAGGGTGGTTGATTGAGCCTTATCATGGAGTGATCCACCGTTTAAAAGTAGGATGGTGGATTGAGCCTTAACATAAAGTGACCCTCAGGGGTTAACAGTAGGACAGAGAAATGAACCTTAACATTGAATGATCCAACGTTTAACAGTAGGGTGTTTGATTGAGCCTTAACATTGAGTGATCCGTCGTTTAACAGTAGGGTATTGTATTGAGCCTTAACTTTGAGTGACCCTAAGGGGGTTTAACAGTAGGACAGAGTGCTGAGGTTTAACATTGAGTGGTCCTATGTTTCACAGTAGAATACTGGATTGAACCTGAACTTTGATAGACTAACACGGGGGCGATGTTAGAGATAATATGACGTGTGCACGAATGTCAGTACAGTATCGTCACACACCTGTCATTGTCAAGCCAGTTTTACACCTCTGACATTTCTAGAATAATCTAATCGAACCGTCTCGGGTTACCTGTGATAATCAGCTATATTCGTTCTAGATAACAAAATAGTCCAACAGACCGTCCATGTTTCATAGTAATTACATCCTAATTAAATCTAATCTAAGCATCGATACGCCAGCACATACATAATAATATTATGCAACAAGAAAAATGGTAGAACAAACTGGTTAAATGTTGTGTTTTCTTCTTCTTACAGTGAAGATACATAGAGAAATACTACTACACATGCATGCATACGGACAATATATGACAATTCTATACAGTGACATTTTACTGAATCAAAATAATACAGATATTTTTTTTTTTAAAATAGAGTTTGAAGTTATTATACAAATACAAGGATTTTGATTAAAGAACATGCATTTAAGACTATCAATTTATGAAAACTTTAATTCAGAAAATGGTGTTTATTTTTATCATAGCAAATATATTTTTGACAGCTTTGACTTGAACTCACGGGTGAACATTAAAAAATTGATAAAATTTGAATTGTGATACGTAGTTAATTTACTGTAGATCTATTTAACGTTTACTGTTTGGTAATATCTATAGTTACAACGAACGGAACAAGAACAAAATACTTTTGGCATGTGTCTATAGGCAGCTTTTCCGTCATAATGACTATACAAAGTGTTGTAAAATAAATGTTATCTAGTTTTTGTCTTTGCTAAACGTGTGTACAACAAAAATATTTAAAAATATACCAAATGCATGAGTAATTATTGAATTCCGTAATCGACGCCATAAAGCCTACTGCTTACTGTTCAAAGCTTACATACTGATTTTCACTGTCTATTACTTACTGTCTTCTGTTTACTGCTTACTGTCTGCTTCTTACTGCTTATTACATTCCAACTGTCGTCTGCTTTGCATCGCCCGTTATCTGCTTACTGTTTATTACTTATTGCGTACCGATTACTGTTTAATGCTTACTGCTCGGTGATCCGGACTCGAGCTCCGGCTATGAGATTTACCAACAAGGTATTTGTTTACCAATTTCAATACCGATGATTTAAAGGAAAAAAAACGGATGTAAAGAAATACACCAATTTCATGAAAAATGAGAAAAATGACTGATTGTACCAGGGGAATAAGCAGAAGGCAAACAGCAGCAGACAGAAGACGGAAAGCAGTAGAAAGTAAACATTAAGCAATAAACAAGAGACAGTAAGCAGTAGACAGAGAAAATATAGAAAGCAATAAGCAGTAGATAGTGAACACACAGAAAGCAATAAGCAGTAGATAGTGAACACACAGAAAGCATTAAACAGTAGATAGTGAACACACAGAAAGCAGTAAGCAGTAGATAGTGAAGACATAGAAAGCAGTTAGCAGTAGATAGTGAACATATAGATAACAGTGTGTAAAAAGCATTAGGAATTAAGCAAACGAAAGTGGCAATATAGTAAGCAGTAGGCAATAAACATTTGAAAGTAAGCAGTAGGCAGTACAAATGTAGTAAGCAGTTAGCAGTAAGCATTATACAGTAAGCAGTAGGCAATCAAATACAGTAAGCAGTTAGCAGTAAGCAGTATACAGTAAGCAGTAGGCAATAAAATACAGTAAGTAATGGGCAATAAGCATTGAACAATAAGCAATAGGCAATACAAATATAGTAAGCAATGGACAGTAAGCAATAGACAATGACAATATAATAAACACTGGGTAGTAAGCAGTTGGAAGAACGTTGCCACTTATGGAAATCAACATAATAATAGTAATTGATGAAGTGTCGTATTTGTACATGCGTTATTTGCTGCTATATCTGTACCGCTTTTAGTAACAATTCAACTCTGGTGTCAAGGATGACACACGTGCTACCAATACTTTCTCTGATGGTAAACGCTGTCAAAGTATATTTATCAATTGCTGGCTCCGCTTCATCAATTACTGTGCTCTCGTTATCAATTAGTGGATCATGCATTGGTTATAAGGTTAGATGTACCTTTGTCAGTATATTTACATGCAATGTGTAACACGCTGGTTCGCCGAAATATCTGTTTTTGAAATTTATAGCGTTAACAGATACAAAGCGAGCAGATACTTCGGTGTAACGACGGAGATATCTAGCATTGACTGATTACATGCTCCTTAAACCTTAGTTGAAAAAAAACCAATTTTCATTTTTTTATTGTTTTTGTTCAAAGGAATGCATTAGGTTAATTTTATTATTCAAATTAAAAGAACAAAGAAAAATGTTTATTGTACATACAAGAAGATTCGATTTAGAGTCTGTTTAGACAAGATCATTATATATAATTGAATTTCAAATGACAAGTTCATAATGTAACATACCGTATTCGTTCAAATAAACGCCCGGTCTCTAATAACCGCCCACCCCCTAACTTTGACACCCAAACTATTGACTTTTTCTTCCCTCCAGTGGATTTTGACAAACCTCTAATAGTCGCTTATTTCCATTAAACGCCCATCCCTACTTTTAAATTCTTACCTGTTGTATTAAACGCCCGGGCGTTATTAGAACGAATACGGTATGCAATATTTGTGAATGACAATATGTTTCCATACATTTAAGCTATACAGTCTGGTAATACTTAGATATACCTAAATCCCCTGATTTGGGGTTTCGTTTTTGCTGCAAGTTCTTTTTCGTTTCATTTTTTACCCATTTGCGAATTTATTTTTTAAATTTTGAAACAATACAAGTTTTGTAAGCTGAAGGTGCCTTAAAGTGTTTTTCTTCAAAAGAGTAAGTGTGAATAAGCGACAAATGGATGATCAAATACGAAATATCCTCATAAAACTTTTATTGATAATGCTATTTACAAAAGCGAGAAAGAAACATTAATGGCGGTTGATTCATAGCTAGGCCTGGTCTCTGAAAAGCTGAGTTGATAATCGCAAGCGAGTCTTTCATTTAACGAATGGTAAAATCTAAATAACTGCATTTCGTTGGACGATATTATAAAATAAGTACCTAGGAAAATTGATTTAGATTTAAATTAATATTTTGTTGGTATTTGTGTGTGTTAATTTTTTGGCCAAGACAAGGAGGAGGAGGCACTGACCCTTGGTGTAACACAAGTGTATAAGAAACAAGATATTCAGTGTAGTACCTGTAGCCATACATGGGTAGGCTTCTCAACATCTGTATTTGATCAGGAGGGGAGGGTGGTATGCCGTCTACTGAGACATCCTCTTCGCATTAATGGGGGTCTCATTGAACGCACGGTATGGTGATTGATGGCCCGTCGCGGGGATACACAACACAACACTATATGTGCATATATTATGTTTAGCCCTCAGTTACCAATAAGCTGTCCCCTATATACATATAGTCAAGACAACGTACCTATCAATTACATATGGCAACATATTGGAATCTGTCATCTCAGCATGTGGATGTAATTGTAACAGAAGCACATGTATTGTCTCATTTTTATAACAGTTGTCATTTATGTACTCGTATATGACATAAAGCGGTGGTAGAACGGTACACTATCTGTCACCTTACACCGAGATGTATTCATACACTCCTACCACATCTTACAAATTCAAAACAGAAAAAATATCTTCTTCATATCTTGATTTCAAAAAAATATTAATTTAAAGCAATTTTTGTTTCCATGTCAACCGAAGACGTAAAAATTAGGCAATCTTCTCTCTCCCTTCTAAGCACTAAGAATTTCTAGGTAGGAGACGGACTTGTTGAGTGGAGTATCATGTCGATATGTATGCGGTGTGATATTTAAACGAAACAGCACGCAGTACGCACTGTCACAAGCAAACTCCGCCTCGATGTGACCAAAATATGCGTTGAAAGGGACGTTAAACCCAAATAAAAATCGTGCCATGTCGTTTTTGGGAAATTCTGGTATCAATTTCTGACAAATCAAATATTGATAAAAAATATTATGTCTAAATAGTATACATTCGATAACGTTATGAAACAATATTTATTGACAAAAAAGCTTGGAACTAGAAATTGAACAATCAATCAATGATACCATTTCTCTGAGTCTACCTTGTCTTAGGACTTTCTGGCGGCTCGATGCCAGAAAAATTTCACCGAGTAGGAATAATGTCAGTGTGTCTGTTGGGCGATATGGCAGTAAGACGGTACTATAAAAGAGGTCTGATTTAGCACGTTAAAGAAAGACACACGACTTCAACAACAACATAATTTAAAAAAAAAACAACATTATATTGAGGAAATACAGGTAGCTGTTTACTATTTAAATGTTGTGTATAATATTGTATGTAAAACGCTGATGTTAAAACGTCGACTGTTAGTGATTTAGATCACATCTTATAGGGTGCTACTTCTTATTTACTTCATGGCAGCTATTTTTTTAAACAACGAAGGTCAATGGTCAAAATGGGGAAAAAATGGTATTATGTGTACATATTTAAAATGCATTTTAAATTTTTCACTAGTATGTTACACCGGAATTATCCAACTAGTAAATAATTAGCTTAAAAAGTTCAGTTGTAGCTTGATATCAGATGGCTGATTCCGTCTTTATTTGAAAGATAATGAGATTCTTTGTCGAAAAGAGATAATTTCTAATCCTCTTTGCTCATATTGGCAGGCTTTAAAACCTTTGATGATATCCTTACAGAACAAACTCTGCATCTATTGTAGAATATAATTGAAACATTTTCCCTTAACATTGAACGACGGTGGATGTATCATGAAGAAAAAAAATTAACACAAGAGTCTACTAATATTGAGTAATTATGTGTCGGCATCGTGTAGATATTATTACATTGAAGACATCACTCAATCAACGACTGACATATGCCCTTTTGACAGGATCATCACTGCATTAATATACATCTGTCTGTTTTACCCTCCATCGCTCTCCTCTCCCCTTTTTGTAAGATATTTTGATAACTGAGCGACTTGTTAAAAGATTGAATACTGGTGATAGGGATCTCTAACCTTGTTAGACATCACGTAAATGTACACATGTATCAATGCCAATTTTGCTGTTAAATCATTAATGATGCAATTTTTTTTATTTGCTAACATTGACTTGATTTTACGAATGCCGCTGTATACAGATCAGTATAGCACGTACGGTGTCGCCATATTAACACGTGTGTTCTAGTTAATGTCAGCTTGATAAGAACGCATCATTCGCGGCGAGGGGGATTCCTACATCATCGAAAGGGAGTGGGAACGATGCGGGGGAGGGAGTGGGAAGAGGGGGAGGGAGTGGGAAGAGTGTGAAGGAGTTAGTTGGTTTACATGTTAAAGAATATTCTATGAACAACGCGAAGGAGTTTGTTAATGTTGGCGTTATAGAACAAGCGAGTGGGCGTGACCCATGCAACATTTACAGTTCGTGAGTTGTAGAATGTATAAATGTGAAAATAATCCGATAAGATTTAATTAATGTGATCTTAAACAAAGTTAGATCGATGATTAATGTCGTGAAGATTGTGTTTGAAATTTTTAACCGAAATGCCAAGTGGAACCATGCCTTTTATCTATGAACAGCTAGGATAGTTTCGGACTAATTTAATTGCTTTTCGTTTCATACCGTATAGAATGCACTTCTTACCGTATGAAATGCTTTTCTTACAGTGCAGAACTTCTATTTTTCATTTATAGGGTATGAAATTAAGAATATCGTGCTAAAATTCATTTTAATCGCGTTAAAAATAACTTTATCGCCTTGCAACTTCCTTTACACCGTAAAGAATGCAGATTCGATATGAAATGCATTCTATATGGTACTATACGGTATAGAATGCAGTATGCGATGCAGCATTTCTATACGTTACATAGAGATATATACCGGAAAAAATGTCACGAAGTGCCTTTCATAATTCTACTCAAATCCAATCTATAAATCAGAACTCATAATCATTTAGATGCTGTTAATGTGTCAATTTGGCTTAATGGATGTATCCGTTCCTGGTGTTATGTGCTTGGATTTATCCATTCTTTGTTTCGCATGCTATAAATATGTGTTCGGGTATATCTGATATTGAGTTGATCAGTGCAATTAGTGTTGAATTATTTTTTTCTTCTAAACAACGAGAAAATATATATTGTATACAAAATTTCATAATAGATACATTCATCACGAATGGAATGTGCGTAGGGGTTAAAAAGTCGCTTACAGAGATATAGGACTTAAAGTTACTTTTTCAAATGAATGTTGTGCAAATTCTCACGACAACGAGTCCGTTAACTCACTACCACGGATTTCTGGCTTTTCTTAACTACTAAATCTTGCTTTATAACCACGTGGTCTATTTTATGTCCTCTGTGTGACTAGAAATATCTTAATTTATTGTACCTCGGCGTGTCCCTCTTCACTTGTCAATGACATTAAGTTTTGCAATCACCATTGTTGGAGTGAAACAAAACGTAATTACCAGTATTCTTCTAAGCTGTGTTGAGCTATAATGCTGACTTCTGCTCGTGTGTCCCTTACGCATTGAATCAAAGCGTCAGAGACACACGTTACAAAACAAGGGCATTGGTAATTCTTCCCAATATAACACGGTTCATACTTTCAGGTCTTTCTATCTAAAATTATAACATCCTTTTGAGTATCCATCTTAGCGATACTTTCTTGCTATCAATTATCCCTTGAGTCCTTTTGTATAACTTAAAATTCTTTTGCATATTAAATCAAATGCCTTTTTACACAACAGCAATAACTCAACCATTTTTGTATGCTTAATCAACACTTATCCTTGCCAATGGCTTGTGCACAAAGATTCCCGACAGCCGAGCTTAAGCTATTGACACTTTCTCTGTTGTGATTTTGAACTATATAGTGCATCCGTGCAGACAGGCATCATGCTAAACTTGTCTCGTGTTAATTGCAATTTAAACGCCTTTTATTTACAATAAAGATCGCTGAATGTATATAAATATTGTTCTATAAAAAAAAAAATATTCTTGTAGAGACTAGATGCATTATACAATACAGATTAATACAGACGAAATTAAAAATGGTTAATTAAAGGCTTTTAACTAATAAACAATATTATAAAGGGCAATACAATATAGATCACAGGAAACATTCATTTGGTTTATGATTAGACTACCAACTACCACTAGTAAATACATAGTGTAGCATGCTTACCTTGAAAGATGAGTACTAGTATAAACCTCCAATAGTCAGAATATGATCAAGGTGTTCGTCACTCGGAAGGCAGACGTCAACTGATCTTCAGAGTAAAGGGCACGTGTTGTTATAGTCTTGAGTCTGCGCTCTGTCAATAAGCAACGAAGCTTATATTCGATGGCTTAACTGTCATGGATGAACCTTTCATGGCAATGGTGTCGACGTCGCAAACCAATGACGTCATTGCTCCTCCTTTGGTATTGGTCTACAGATGATCCTGGGTGTTGGCCACCAATCGTCATTCGGCCGTAAAAGGGTCAAGGTCGTATAACAAACCCGATGATAGGGGAAAATTAGAAACAGACGGGGATTACAGTTTTTCTTTTAATAACTGTATATTCTCCGTGTCTTTTCTGCATTAACCATTGTCTTAATGAAAACAACATGCGAACGTAAATAGCACCGCCACGGTATTGTTACATGTAGTAGGGATAGCCGTTAATAAGAACCTTGAGCTGTGTTTGTGGACACCTTCTGGTGATTGTTGATATTACATTAGCACATGCATTTCTTCGGCAATAAGTGATTATTTCAGTCAATAATTAGCTATAACCAGAGAGAAAATGTCTTGTTATATTGTTAATGTTCAATATTTATTTGTCTTAACCTATCACAATCATTCGGTATTAAGGTGTGTTTTGTCCATTTACCGTAAGTTGGGGTAAAGCATATTAACATATGTACGAATGAGCAATTAAGCTGTACCTGTTTTACCCAGTGTCTTCTGCAAGCATGTTATGTTAATATGTTCTTAACGTTCAAGTTCTTGGAACCAATTCTATTCTCTAGGGCAACACTGGAATAGTGGCTGACAGACGCTGTTGACACAATTCAAAAATAGCTCGAGTTAATCATTGGTTGGCAACACTGAACAGATAAAATTCTAATTAAGCCGAAATACTCTGCCAAAAAAAACCCAGTGGTGTTCACAATGACATGCGTGATAAGCAATTAAAATATTTCAAATTTATATATCCAAACTTTTTAGATATAATTTCACCAAGCTATGTATAGAGTGTCTGTTTTCAGCATTGAGGCTGTATGTGTAATGTTTTATGTAAGAATTTGTAAGAATTGAATGCGCTGAAATTATAGAAATACAATCAGAGTCAGGGCCGTAGCCTCGGATACGTCGGTGGGAGGGGGGGGGGGCAAAACAATTTGTTTTTTTACCGCACACATATTTTTGCTGATTTGCCGGGAAATTTGTCATAGAAAAAAGGAAAATTGCAAATATTCACCCCCCCCCTCCCCCCGCAGGCTACGGCCCTGAAATTGTACGCCCAAAAGGATGTTCAAAATTTAAAGTTTCTTTATTATCATGAACGAAGGAAAATATCATAATACAGCTTATGTAAAGAATGCATACATTAAAATGTGATAAACACACACTAGTATACATTGTTAACTTCACAATACGCTAACAACACAACACGTGTTACATTTCGAAATAGACATACAGTTTGCATTCATTATAATTTCATTCCATAAAACTATTTTGTACATGATTTGTTCAATTCAATTTTCAATTTGCTTTATTCCGTATGCAGACAGCATACAGGATAACATATACACATATTACAATATATAATAATTTACATGAGTTACATTTATGCGGCATATTGACTGTTGTTCAGACTGCAATTAGACTGCAATATTCCGGTTTTTGCACATTTGACTTTTTAATGAGCAGACGACTATGAGCGAGTATTACATATGATTAGACGTCGCTAATGGACCTTCATCATAATCACCCAGGCCATGAAGACATAAGTAAGCAATTAACCTTAACATAACATATATAACTAGTGGTGTTGGCTAGGAGAACGAGTGTTAAATCCATGCATGTAACCATGCAACATACCAACTTCTAACCCCCCACCCCCACCCCACCGTAATACGTAATGACGTTGTTGAATGGCGTAGTTACTCTTATTATTTACATCTTGGTCTAGAGCGAGGTTTGTCACCGTTGTTGTTGGTTTGACGTCATTTTTAAATGTTCGTCTCTCTTTGCTAGTTCATTCAAGTGGTGACTTTTTGAAGAAGCTATTGTTTGTTTGGTAATAACATGTATTCTGTTGATCCTATTTCTTCTTGTTGGATAGACATTCCATCTAAACATGGGGTGTTGGTTCTTCAATGTAATGTCTTTTTGATAACATACAAGATACCTTTCTTTCTATATTTATAACCAATTGTTTGTTTTATTTGGGTTAAACGTCCTTTCAACGCACGTCTATGTCACAATGAGACGGATAGTCATGCCCCAGATGTATACTAAACATAACAACGACCAAACATGAAAGACAAGAAAAAATGAATATGTCGCAAATAACTGAATCTACTCCATGTAACTGGGTACTCTTTTTTGGTGACCACTGTAAAAAGCTTAATCTATTAACGAAAATAATATAAAAAAAAAAAGAAAAGTGACATATTGGACAGTTGGAACAAAATCTAAGTATAATTAAAGCATAAAACTTTTAGAGAGTTTCAGTATTTTTAGAATACATCGAGTATTTAGTTCCCTATAGTTTACGATGCATTATAAAAATGATTTTATATCAAAGTAATTACCTGGTTTTATCATACCTACGTTGAATTCGTTTTTGTGTGTGAATAATTTAACAATAACCTCCCCCAACCTCCCAAAAAAAACTGGCCTCAAGTTGATACATCAACGTTTTTTTTTTACAGATTCAAAATCCCAACGTGTTGTTTGAAAAAATATTTTAACGTTAATACATATGTCGATAAGATGTTCTTGTTATCGATAACTCTCAGTAGAATTGTTGAACTTTATCGACTGACTATCTCTATACAAATACACTATTGGAAACGGTTAGTTGGCTCAGCATGTGTAGCATACAGAGATCACAATGGGAATAGGTCAAGTTGACTCGTTTAATATCAGCTATTTGCCTCTAGGTCAATGAAAACATAAAATGTGGATAGCTATTTATTTTCTCGATGGTTTACATGGATTAATTTATACGTTTAGGTCATAGGTGCGTGTTTCGTTGTGATCGTATAACCTGGACTTGTGCAGGTCTACGAATTGCCGCACGCGCCTGTGGTACATACTGTTATCCCGCGAAACCGAACATATCATCATTTCGCAAAACCGAATATACATGTACTGTAAACCAGCGAAACAGAAATAACTGTAATCCCAAGAAACCGAACATAGTGCAATGAATTGTAAACAAAAATCCTGTAAATCTGCCTGTCAATGGCGCTTTTATTAACAACAAGCTTGTGGTTTGGGTTTTACCTCTAAACATAATATAAAAAGGTAGACAATTGTTTGTTTGTTTGTTTATTGGGGTTTAGCGTCCCTTTAACTCAGGAATTTGTCATATCGAGATAGTTTCTGCTCGAGACAGTGCGCACTTATGACGACTTAATTTATACTGCTGTCTCACTGAAACATCACATATTGACATGATACTTCACTCGGTCACATTATCCTGACACCGAGCCAATCAGTCCTTCTCTTACCCAGTTATGCTGAGCGCTTAGCAGGGAGCGAAAATACTGCCTAATTTTAACGTCTTATGTTTTAACGCGACCGGTATTCGAACCCACGACCGTGGATTCTAGCACCAGCACGAAACGAACGTCCTAACCACTTGGCCGCCGCGCTGGTCAAAAGGAGTACAGACCCTCTATGTGAGAGATGTTGTCAAAAAATCTGTGAATGAAGTCTGGTGAGCTCACCTGTATATTTTTCTTTCAGAACAATACACGGGGTAAGCAGCTTCATTTTGTTGTTATGGGTATAACACCCATTTAATGACAATCTACGTCTTACTGTTTGTATACTTTAATTTCCATTCTAGAAGCTATTAATACGTGTTTCAAAACTATAAGATTGAAGAAAAAATGATACGCAAAACGCTAATACAACAAGTGTAACAGACATGGTAGATCCGGGAGAAAAACATTATTTATTTATGACAAGCAATTAAAACGTTATTGTTAATTGAGTAACAATATTAGAGTAATTATATTCCGAAACCTCAGAGATTTATTCAGGAAGTTTGCATAGATCCAGCAGTAAAAATGTGAACTCATTTTCTTGCGCATAGGTATAAAATAAAGCTTGCGCATAGATATAAAGTAAAGTTTTTGCATAGGTATAAAATAAAGCTGCGCATAGATATAAAATAAAGCTTGAGCATAGGTATAAAATAAATATTGCGCATGCATATAATATAAAGCTTGCGCATAGGTATAAAATAAAGCTTGAGCATAGGTATAAAATAAATATTCATAAATATAAAACAAAGCTTGCGCATAGGTATAAAGTAAAGCTTGAGCATAGATATAATGTAAAGTTTTAGCATAGATAACGAATAAAGCTAAAATAAGCTTGCTCATAGGTATAAAATAAAGCTTGCGCATAGGTATAAAATAAAGCTTGCACATAGATATAAAATTAAGCTTGCGCATAGGTATAAAATAAAGTTTGCGCATAGGTATAAAATAAAGCTTGAACATAGATATAAAATAAAGCTTTCGCATAGATATACAATAAAGCTTGAGCATAGATATAGAATAAAGCTAAAATAAAGCTTGCTCATAGGTATAAAGTAAAGCTTGAGCATAGATATAATGTAAAGTTTTAGCATAGATAACGAATAAAGCTAAAAAAAAAAAAGCTTGCTCATAGGTATAAAATAAAGCTTGCGCATAGGTAAAAAAATAAAGCTTGCGCATAGGTATAAAATAAAGCTTGCGCATAGATATAAAATTAAGCTTGCGCATAGGTATAAAATAAAGTTTGCGCATAAAATAAAGCTTGAACATAGATATACAATAAAGCTTGAGCATAGATATAGAATAAAGCTAAAATAAAGCTTGCTCATAGGTATAAAATAAAGCTTGCGCATAGATATAAAATAAAGCTTGCGCATAGGTATGACATAAAGCTTGAGCATAGATTTAAAATAAATATTGCGCATAGATATAAAATAAAGCTTGCGAATAGGTATACATAAAGCTTGAGCATAGATATAAAATAAATAATGAGCATAGATATAAAATAAAGATTGCAAGTTCAATTCAATTTCTTTATTCTCGTAAACTGAAAGGATACAGTATAGAGACAGATACAGAAGATATACCATTTCAAATCAAGATCATCATGAATAAGGATTTCATTTAGACATGGTGAATGGATTCCCAAGTAAGTAGTAAGGAGACTTGTGTTGTCTCGGTTGAAATAGGCACGTCCGTACATGACCTTAGCTGTTGATTAATACAAACAAACAAACAAACTCGGTTGAAATAGTGTCCTCCCCTCCAGCTCGAGCACTTTTTCAACCCACGACAACACTTTCAAACCAAAATGCCCTCAATAGAAGGCAATGATAGATAAAAAATTGTTTGTTCTATGTTTTACCGTTACTATAAGAATCTGTCAGTGGCATCGCGATGGATTCCCAGCGGGAGATACACCTAGTGAAAATAGTAGCGTAAAAAACTATAACTGTCATATTAAGGTTATAATAGAAAGCTTTAATCTATGAAACTGAAATGATAAATTTGACTGATTGGTGTAAAAATAGTCTTTGTAATTAGTATGTACATAAAAGATTAATTGTGGAGAGTATTAGAATTTACTATTCACGGGGCTTGACTCTGCAGGGAGTTGAATTAGGGAGATGCCAGCTCAGACTGCCAACTATTCAGATTATTCCATGTACTGCTATTTCTTGATATTGTTGTTGTTTTGATAGTTGACCGGTCACTACTGTGTATACATGTAGGCGTATTCGTATACAAGTAATTACAATTTTCCGTAAATTAACATCTGCTAGTTTTTCAAAACTGGTAGTCTTATGGCCGTTTTTTGTGTGGGTTTTGTTATCACAAGCTATTTTTGAAGAAAACATTCAAACTTGCATGAGTATCTTATGGCTGTTGTGTGGTAAATATTGGATACAACATACATAGATGTGTTCTCACAACTAACAAGACGACAATCTAATTAAAGAACAGTCAACACATACACATCCATCCATCAGGGGACTGCAAATAAGATCGAGAAATACAATGAACGTTGAAAGGTTCCACGACACACTTGTACAACACACCTTATCTCAATTTTCTAAACGTCTGCGTATATACGTCTGCAGAAAATAATAGAGTGACCTCATTACAATAAACGGATAAATGTATGATATCCTTGTTTTTCTTGAACTTGAAACTTGCTCAGTGTAAAACGTCTACGTCGATAAGCATATATAGTAAACAGGAATATGAGCTCAAATCACCATAACTCTTCATTCTCATTGATACACTCCCATAAAGGGTTTATTGCACGAAGGGTGGTAAAAGGACCAAATGCATTTACCTAGGAAGGCTGCACTACAAATTAAAGTTGAATATATGTTATGTAGGTTTTAAAGTGACCAAACGAAATGCCTGGGTTTTTTCAATTCAATAATTTATTACCTTAAGCTGCAAGCTTATCGGTATAAACAAAAAATACAAACAAGATATACATAAATGAAGTACATAGTTAAACATAAATAATAACAGAACAACTGAATGGCAAAACAATTCAGAAAACAAAAACATGATGAAAATTGTGCAACAAGGTCATTGTATGAATATCAAAAAGGAAAAGAAAAAACAAACTAAAAAAAGAGAGAGAGAAAAACGCAATAATGTACATAATTTACAGACAAGAAAACGTGTTTAAATCAGAGAATAGAATAAGCATGAAATTATTTTTGTCAAGAAAAATTAAGAATCGGATTGAAGGTACCAACGATATTGGGGAAATTGGCAAGTTAAGGTGTACAGCGACCTGCTATATAAGTCAAGGAATGCGTGTAAAAATAAGCATCCATGACCAAAATTAGTGGGTGTCATAACAGCCGAGGCAGGGGTCTGGGGTCGTCTGTAGGCCCCCAGTGGGTTCAGGGTTAGGCGCTGGTGGTGGTCCAAGCTCATGCGTTTTGGTGGGTTTTTAAAGACAGGAAATCATGCCCCTATTAGAAACAACAAACACCTTCTGAAATTTAAGATTTACATGTATTTTGTGTTAGTGAAAATTTAGAGCAGATAGAAAATGTTCAATTTTGGATTTGATGTTATCATAACCATTACCAATATCGTAAATGAGAAATCAGTTGACCTCCGACTCTGCTATTCTATTATATGATATCTAGCAGTTTTTTCAGCCAAGGCAAGTTGCCTCATAGGTAGTTACGGCCATGGCATCTTAAAAGCAGTGACGTAAAATTAACACGCACTAGACTTGAATAGTCGGTTTAACTGCTGGGTACGAAAAGCGGTTTTATTGATATGGACGTACCGGTACCAGTATGATATGATCGAGTGATGTATTACTCTAATATGTCTGCGGCATGATACATCAGTGGAACAACGCTATAAATTTTGTCTTGAGTTCGTACTGTCGCCAGCAGACCGTGGAATCTTATGAGTTAAGGCACAGACGATGATACACCAGCTCATGACACACGCATGGTTATTTATTTTCATCAATCCAATGATCTGTTGGATGAGGTCTATGCCAAATAATGGCAATTACATGTACTTGTGAGACTTTGCCATCTTTACTTGTTTTTAAACCTCGAACATCGCTTTTGCGTGTCCGAACCGAAAACATAAAAAAAATTGTTCGCTGTTCGTGTTTCCGCATAAACTGTTTGGAGAAAAACATTCAAACTTGAACATTGTGTTGCTTTTGTGTATTTCAGCATAAGCTTTTTGGAGAAAAAACATTAAAGCTTGAACATTGCATTACTGTTTGTGTGTCCGCATAAGCTATTTTGAGAAAAACATTCAAATTTAAACATTGTGCTTCTTTTGTATTTCAGCATAAGCTATTTGGGGAAAAACATTCAAATTTAAACATTGTGTTGTGTTTGTGTATTTCAGCACAAGCTATTATTGGAGAAAAAAAATAGATGCATTCTCACACATCAAGACAGCAATGTGATTAAAGAAACGTCCCTATGAATACATTAATCAGGCCACTATAACCGAGAGAAATACAGTGAACGCTGAGGGGTACCAAGTCACTCTTGTAAACGCCCAGGTTAATTTTCTTAACGTCTTCTAAGACATACATCTGAAGAACAGCTAACATGGTCTCCTTATGGTAAATGATTACATATATCTACACTCGGTTACAATAATTACCACTCAGTATAGGGCAATTTGTTGTGTTGGTGTAATTAGAGTGGGTTCCTTGCAAATTTCTTCCTATTTGAGTTTTCTTCTTCACTGGCAATGCCATATGTTACCAATTAACACATGAATTAGTAGGCTCATCTTGTGATTTTACCAAGAATACATCTTAAATATTATTTCTTTGAAATGAATGAGGGATGAGTGAAACAATGGAAAAGTGTGACACGTTTTATTAAATGGAACCTAGTTAGCGGAATTTTTTAATTTTAACTACAGTATCTCACCGCCATCGTATTATCGTACTATATATATATATATATATTTGTTTGTTTGTTTGTGTTATTTGTGTTAAGGGCTTATTGTCCGATCAACAGCTAAGGTCATTTACGGACGTGCCAGTTTTACTGGTGGAGGAAA